>NDFZ01003482.1:0-29105 GCA_002192655.3 Mamestra configurata
TAGTACAGTGTCTAGAAGGAAGGAACTGGATGAAAATATTTTATGGACATTAAATTGTTTATTGTTTATTAAAATTTATTGACTCGCTTTTCTAAGGCAACCTTTTTTTTTTAAATGAAATCTTCTTTAGCGGCGTTGTGCACTTTTTATTATTTTATTATTATGAAGTCATACGTATTTGAAATACTAACTAAAAAATACTGATTACATTTTTTAAGAAGTAATTGAAATACAAATACCAAATACGTACTTGTATTCCAATTACGTTTTTTAATTACAAGTAATTGAAATACTGCTCAACTCTGGCTGTATACCAGAAAGGGCAGAGGTGTATAAGGTAGCTTTTTTTGAAGTGTTAACTTCTTAAGCGGCGTTGTGCACTTTTTGGGATGGGTAAAAAATGTTAAACTCGCGTCAGAACTCAGAACACATGACCTGATCGAAAATTCGTAAGACAGAAGGAGAGTAGACCGCCGCAAAATGAATATATTTTATATCCGCAAAATATCAAAAATGCACAACGTTTATGTTCAAGTTTTCACTTCTACCGGCACTCCCGGAGCGCAACACGTTTTTTTTTTTTGGAACGTATGTCCTATGACAATCAGCGATAGTTCAGCTTTCAATCACTAAAATTGATTTAGAAATCGGATCAGTAGATACTCCCCGATATTCGCTCTCACTGTCAATTTATTTTTTTATCTTTATGTAATAAAGAAGCGACCCGCTAACTCAAAACGGATGAAAACTGCAATCTATATACTAATGTAATAAAGCTGTAGAGTTTGTTTGAACGCGCTAATCTCTGAACTACCAGTCGGATTTGGAACATTATTTTTGTATATGATAGCCACATTTATGAGAAATGCTATAGGGACGGGAAATTCCTACGAGAACGGGATATACGCGTACGAAGTCGTGGGCAAAAGCCAGTATTAGTACATATATATATGATGTTTTCAACATCACATATATATTTATTTATTTATTTATTATTTATTATATACTTTATTGTACACCTCATAATAAGAACAGGACAATCATACATAAAATAAGTGCACAATGGATATATACATCTTTTGATTGAAACGTATATATTCCTATAACCAATTATTAGTTTTTAGCTATTCTATTACCTGTTTCTAACACAGTAATAATTAAAAGGATTTACATTTTCCCGCCATTGTTATTTATATGTCATAAATAAAACCATAGACAACCTTTTAATATATTTACAACACGTGTAGTCTGTGGTTTTCCCGATTGATAAAATTTATAATTAATTAAATCGTTTATGTTTGCGCACGGAATAACTTTATCCTTCCTTGTAAAATTGTTAGCGCTTCATTTGTTTGTAAGGCTTGCATTTGTGAATTATCACCAGAGATCGGAACAGTTAGACTATATTTACCTAAGGTTAATAGTTTTATTTATTTATTTAAACTTTATGTAAAATAGTGGTACATGGGCGGACTTAATGCATCAAGGCATTCTCTACCAGTCAACCTTTGGGTTATAAAGACTATACTGTGGTAGGTGTACAATAAATAAAATTAAGATACAAAATTGAATTTTAACATTTCGGAAAGAATATAAACAACACACAACTCTTTCTTCTTTTGATTATTCAAATCAATCATTTGTAACTATACTCAAAGTCCAGCGCATGTTTTTATAATCGCGGGTTTTAATTGTCATGACTCCATTTATGAGTCCGGGATTTTAGAGGAGGTGTTATCAACTCTTTGTTACGGTTGCCTAGAAGTAACCTATTCAACTTCAGACTATTATTAAAATTTGCTAGGTTATACATTTATTTAACCTTTACATAGAATTTAATACTAATCTAACTATATATACTTAAAATTAAAATAAAAACTCCTTATTAAAATATGGCGTTAAAAAATTCGTCCGCATCGCTATCGACTGGAAGTGAGCCCAAAAGACTGGCGGCATTGCCACGTTGTATGGCAATGCTTATCCTCTGTCCAAGGTAAAAGCTAGCCCTTGGGTCACGCGAAGTGTCAACTAAGCGTTTAGCAAGTTCTTTATATAACGCATGAGCACTCGGACCCCACGATCCAAGAGTTTCACGGTCCATGTCTTTTTAACGTTTCTCAATTATTTTTTATGTTAACATATTCAATGTACAGACACGGCAAGTCGAGGATTTTATTATATGTATACTATAGATATAGAAAGTATTAGAAAGATATACATAGATCGTAGTGCAATATTTTAGTCAGTGATCTCATTGTAAATATTGTAATATTTTCCTCACAATTTTATCTGGGGTTAGCTGTCACGACTCCGGGGCTTTTATCAGTTATGTTATGACGTGGAAAGTGTGATCATTCAAAATTTGCAAAAGGATAACGGACTTTTTGATTATCCGAGTTTAAACGTTTTGGTTTGTATTAGGTATGTACGCGCTGCTTTATCTAGCATTCACCATTTATTAAAAAAAAAAAAAATATAAATGTCATATTCTAATTTAATCATTGATGGATGAGTTATGAGCGCTCCCTACTAGACTAGTATTTATCCTTATTTTGGATCTTAACTTACATTCGAGATTAGGAGACCAGGTGCCCCATAGCACAGTTTTTACTTAGTATGGGCTTCTGTCTCCCATCTTCAAACTGTTTCCTTCATGAACTGTACATTATCTGTTACTTGTGGGAGAAAATAAATAAATGTTATTATTATTTATAGTTTTTCCAGGTAACTGAAAAAATATATTTTTTGTAAGTAGGTTAAACATAACACTTTTACACCTTAATCTTTGAATTTTAAACTAGATGAGGCCGGTGTTTCCTAGCTGACTACCCTGAGAAGAAACACCGAAACAAACTTAGAGGTCAAAGTCTCTTTTAAAGTCCATACAATCTGTACTTGTCAAATCATTTGAGAACCATGTAGGTTAATGTCTGAAATGGTCTTTTGAGGAAATTACCACACAGATTTGAGTGGACCTGTCCAGACAGTGCAAGCATTTGTCAGTTATCGTGTAGCTCAAACTTAAAACTTTAAAAAGCACAAAGTAAGGAACAATACCAGAGGAAGGTATTAGGTATCAATCAAAGACACGATTTATGCAAAAACCAACCATTAAAAAAGTCGACCAAGTGCGAGTCGCACTCACACACGAAGGGTTCTGTACCATCATTTACATTTAATACATTTTGTGATAATTTCAACCGTCAACCTATTACGCTTCATGAGATAAAAGCCCGCTGATAGATAGGCGGACGGACTGCGGAGGCTTAATAAAAAGTTTCCATCGGTTACTCTTTGGGTACGAATCTCTAAAAGGAAAACGCATCGCATATTCTTTTCATATAATTGCTGCATATATTGTGACTTTGATTATACAAAACATCGAGAAAAAAAAGCTAATAAAAAAAAAGTCATAATCATTTTAATCAGCAAACAATAATTAATACTCAACCAAAAAACATATTACTGAATTGAATTTGTCCATGACCGTACATCCTAAGGCAAACGCAAACCGGTCACACAGCCTCTACACACAAAAAGTACCATATTTGTTGAAAATCTTTATATGCACGCTCGATGCAATGACATTCCGCAGATTAAAAAATAAAGAACATTAGAATATGCATACAGTAACGCTGAGTTCACACTGGCGGAGCGCTGTAGTGTAGTGGCCGAATAGAGATATAATTTTCTAAAATAAAATTGTGTTTTTTGTAACTGTTTGATTACAAATAGTATCTGTTTAGAAAATAATAGACAATACTTATCTTAAAAGTCGTAGGAATACAAGCAATGTAATTTAGCAAGAGACAACAGGTTTTGTCGCAAAAATCATAGGTTTTTCACATGTTGAGCTGGTTTTTCATTTTCGGCTGGCATATTATTGCATGTACATCTTTGACAGTCGTTAAGCCAAGACATCTGAAAACAGTCTTCCTAAAGGGCATAGTGTTACTCAGTTACTGAGTTGGAGTCAGATAGTAGCTCAGTACTCAGCGGTATCTGGAAAGACTGAAACCGACCCCAACATAGTTGGCAAACTGTTAGGCAAACATTTATGACTTGATATTTGAAAAAAAGAAACCGGCCAAATGCGAGTCGGACTCGCGCACAAAGGGCTCCGTTTTAATTTATTTTTCCTAAATATTTGTTTTATTTTAATTTAATTATTTAACCCTAAAAAAACGAAGCATGATAGCATCAAATAGGTAGCAGTTAAAATCCATCATCTTCGTGACCGTAGCCGAGCTGCAGCTAGTAAAAACATAATTGGTTGACATTTGGCATTGCAAGAAGGATCACTATTATCATGACGTAATGAACATAGTTCATGTGATTTTTGATGTACTTGTCGTTGAGAATTATGCACAGGATTTGGCCTTGCGTGTGACTGTTGAGGCGGTGTTATTGGGTTATACTAAGACAACTCTATTTGTTGTTATTGAGAATACCTTTTTTAGGGGTCCGTACCCAAAGGGTAAAAATAGGACCCTATTACTAAGACTCCCCGTATCCGTCTGTCTGTCTGTAACCAGGCTGTATATCATGAACCGTGATAGCTAGACAGTTGAAATATTCACAGATGATGTTTTTCAGTTGCCGCTATAACAACAAATAATAAAAATTAAATTAAATTAATAATAAAAGGGGGCCCCCATACAAGAAACATGTTTTTTTGCTTGCACTTGGCCAGTTTTTTTGTTAAATACTGCTACACCGCTTTTATTTTAGAGAAACATTTTTTTTCTTGTTTTTCCAGGTTACTTGAATCTGCTGCCTTCTCCTGCCAAATCGACACATCCTGCATCCTATGGCCCGCCGAAAATATAGCTTTTGAGTGTTTATCATAGAAAATCATCACTGTTCAGTGTTTGATTTCCTGTGTGCTTTTGGCACAGATCTCCTTCAACCTTTCCCTTGCCAGCCTGGAACTCACCTCTACCTCGATTCAATCGAATTTACAGTTTTACATTGTTATTAGGGTTCCGTACCTCAAAAAAAAAAGGAACACTTGTGAGATCACTCTCTTGTCCGTCTGTCTGTCTGTGTGGACCTAGTAAGTTAAAATGTATACCAGATACTGAGGTCTATAGTCCCTATTAGGTGTATAATCAAGGTTCTGAGTCAACACGATAAAAAGATATGGGCAAATTTAGAATTTCGCGAAAACTTGTAAGTACCAACATTTATCTTAATTTTCAACTTTTTTTATTTTTCGGAATTTTCCCTTTACTTGTGCTGTAAGACCTTGCTTTTAACCAACATTGACAATTCTAGTTTTTTGACATTAATGTCTATAGTATGTATGCCCAAATAGCAATGGGCTCGCCCACTGCTACATGGCACTCAAATATAACCGGTCAATCGGGGGTGTAGAGAATCTATACGTTGTTGCGGAATTTGTTCGAAAGAGTTACCGCGGCCTTGCAACGCAAAAGGCATTAGGAGGTGTTCCTCCCGGATGGGTTTAGTCAGTAAGAGACTGACACTCCCTTCCGCGCCGCCCAGAGCGGAAGGAGTCATTTGATGATTTCCCATCCAAAAAAAGGTACTCTATACACTTCTGCCCTTTCTTATATACAGCCAGGGTTAGGCAGTATTTGAATTACTTATAATTAAAATACGTAATTGAAATACAAATACGTATTTGGTATTTGTAATTCAATTACTTCTTAAAAATGTAATTTGTAATTGGTATTTGAAATACATATCGCTGAGGTATTTTTTAGATAGTATTTCAAATACTTTATGACTTCAAAATACATTTGAACATAAATACATTTAGCAATCTTAGTACCAGGTGCGTTTTGCAGAAAACAGCGCTCGATAGCTATCGTAAGCAAAAAGGCTAGCCTAACCTAACATCTGACAGGATTTTGTAATTAGTATTTGCATTTTAAATAAAAATAGTAAAAGAAACTGTATTTTGTATTTATATTTTAAATACACGAATTAAAAGTATTTTGTATTTCGTATTTTAAATACATGCGAGTAGTATTGTGTAATTTGTATTTTAATTAAAGCAAAGCATGTCTTTGTCCAGCTCTGTATACAGCCGAGATATGATTTTATCGTTGAAAACGTTGTCAATATTTTTATCTTGACATGAATCAGTGAATCCCGATAAGTGTAACCTTAGCTTGAAAGTTGAATAACCTTTCCACTGGTTTGTTTTTTGTTTTGCATCTCTTACCCCGGGATAATTTTGGATTTGCTTTTTAATGATTTTATTTTCGCGATAAAACACAACAAGTATTTTTTTTTGTGAATTAAACATAAGAAGCTTTTCAATAAATTGTGAATGCGTTCGCATACATTTCAAAGAAGAGAGAGAAAACAGTAAGTATTTAGATACTTAATGAGTCTTTTGACCTTATACTCATTTAATTCGGGTCGGTGCAACATGTCTAGTTAGTCGACAATCTTCTATTAGTCGTGATATCAGTATTCAGTAGTTCACATCATCTTAAAACAAAACCATCAATCGTTTGTTTTCGTCATCTCCTACTCTTATAAACTTATCATATTTTATTTAGCTTAGCATAATAAGCTTATGATGTCATCCTAAAAACAAAAATAAATACCTTTTTTAGTTTAAGTGAAAACTTCTTTTTCTTCGTTGTGCACTTTTTGGGATGGGTAAAAAATGTTAAACTCGCGTCAGGACACGTGACCTGATCGAAAATTCGTAAGACGGAGGGAGAGTAGACCATCGCAAAATAAATATATTTTATATCCGCAAAATAACAAAAATGCACAACGTTAATGTTTTCACTTTTGCCGGCACTCCCGTTTTTTTTAAAGCTTTTTTTAGCGGCCATATTGAATTGAGTGTAATGTAATTAACTTTATTGTTTTCTACTCTTCAAGCTGTTTCGTTTGATACCCATATTAAGGGGGTTGAGAAAAAATATGTAAGCCGCCATCTTGGAGCGGCGGCCATATTGAAATTATTACAATATTGAATATTGCATTACCAGAACTAAAAGTATATGCAAAATTTCAGCTCAATCCGATGCCAACAAATGATCAAAATTGTTTGTAAATTTTGACCGACAACTTACAGACATACGAACAGTGCAAGTTAATTAAAAAGCTTGTTAAGACTGCAAAGCGAATACGCAATCGACAAAGCAGATCGCGTCGTTGCATTGACCTCTGTCAATGCAACGAGCTCTGCTCTGGCCCCTCCAGATTTTGCCGAACAAATTAACGATCGCGTATTCGCTCGATGGTCGCTTGGTATCAAGATGACGCCAATAATGTTCGCATTGCAGGGACACAGCACAGCTGCCAGGGTTACAGAATTTGTTCGAAAGAGTCACCGCGGCCCTGGAACGCAAAGGCCATTAGAAGGAACACGGATGGGTATTAGTCAGTAAGAGTCTGACACTCCCTTCCGCTCCGCCCAGAGCGGAACGAGTCATTTGATGATTTCCCATCCTTAAAAAGTAAATTAAAAGGGTGTTAAAGGATAATTAACAGAACTTAAATATTTTCTGTTTAATCTGTATTCTGTTTTTTTCGCATCACGTTAAAAAGTGGCCAAGTACGAGTCGGACTCTCACATGAAAGGTTCCGTACCATTAACCGAAAAAAAGACGTATGTTTTGGTTAAGGGACACAGCACAGGCCTCCGCTGTATGAGAAGGAGTGGGCATAATTCACCACGGGGACAGTTGGTGGTGGTTATCATTTATGCTACAAGCATAAATAAATAGGAATAGATAGCAATGATAATTAGTAACGATATCCAATTATTTTCACAAACCAATTAAATAAATTATTCAACTGCAAAAATGTCAAAAGCCAAAACTATAAATATAAAGTAAAACGTCACGTCTGCATGACTAATATTATATTGTTATGAAACATACGAATATATTATATTATAACGTATGTTTTGTCATTTAAATGAGATAGTCGTTAATACTGTCATGTTTTTAAAGGCACACGCTCACTGACTTGAAACTTGTAACTATTTTTTGTAGTTTTGAAAATCATCCGCAACGCTGTCAGATGGTAATGTGCTCAAGAGACAGGTTGCATTGCCACGTTATATGGCAAAGCTTAGCTTTTAGCCAAAGCAAAAGCCAGCTCTCGTAACTTGTAAAATTGCCACTCGAGGAGAGTCTGCTTCGAGGATCATCAGATAGAACGAAAAGAAAAAATCCCAACAAAAACATTAATATGAAAGGAAGTCAGGTTTTTCATAATGGTTTGGCTTATAAAGAAGTTAGATCTAACTGCATCTCACCAAATTTCTCGAAGTTCCTTAAATCATAACTCCTGTCATCCACAAAGTTCTACGGTGGCTTTAAAAGAAATAAATTTTCGCTCTATAGTATGACTTGACAAGTTTATACCTAGTAACTTCACTGACACACTGCTGTGTCTAGATATTTAAAAAAAAATGGCTGTCGGATTACACTTGACATCTGTCAAAGATGTAAAAATGACAGCATATGGCTTATCGTACTATCCGCGGCACGGAGGAGTCTGGAATGTAATGGAAAGGTCACACGTCTATAGACCGACCTCGGTTACCTTACCTTACTTTGAAGATCGACCCGTGCGGCAACATAGCCACGAGGCACTTCGTAACCTAACTATTGACTTGTTCAACCGCCATGTATCAAGACGACTAAATTAATAACATCCGGCAAACCTTGGAAATCAGCCCTAGGGCACTCTCAACCTTGCTTACTCGGTAATTTATTAACCTGATTCACGAACGCCTATGGACCTCTGCAAAACCAGTGGCATCAGAGATTCCTTCATAAAAAGCTACCAGAATGGAAATGTATCCTGAGGTGCTAGATGAAGTTTAGTGCGATTCTTTTAGCGATGGCGATTGTCGAAATGCCAAAAATAAGGTATTGATCACGTGACAGCGTTCGTCAATCCCATAATACATTTTTGACGTTTTGACAATGCCCTTTGCCACGCTACCGCTGCCAGAATTTCACTCTTCTACAGCCTCTGATTTACTCAATAAGAATTCCACTTTTGACGTTACGCGTCAATGGCGACGAACCCGCTAAAAGCTGTCAAAACGCGTAAAATTACAAAATATATCTTATTTTGTCATGTAACGAGACTAATTTCTGTCAAACTGACCTTCATGCTACATCATTTGTTATTCAAATAGCAGCACTAATGGACGTTACAGTTTTTAAATAATGTATGGTGTGTAACGTTTAAAATGTAACTGTTGAGGCTTAAATACTTTTTCGTGCTTTGAAATTATTCTTTTTTTAGGGCAGGCTCGTGTAACCACCAGCTCACCTGCGATGATGTGGTCGACGATGGAGCATGCTTGGCTTACAAGTAACACATTCCGGGGCAGCGTTAGGGAATGCGCAAGCACTCCTGTTCCCCGAAGGTAGTTGTAGAACACCGTATGGTTAGTCTTCAGTTTTAGTAAACATAACATTTACTACTAGCTATAGCCCGCAACTCGTACGCACATTTCTTGTTGTTTCCCGTAAGATTTTCGGGAAATCCTCTCTTAGTGCACCCCTACACTCTCCAAGGAACCTACATGCCAAATTTCAGCTTTCTGCGACCAGCAGTTTCAACTCACTCAGAGTCACGCAGTCAGTCAGTACCGGAAGAGTTTTATGATTGATTGATCATTGATTACCATTTAAGAGTTTGACAGACACCCCGGACCTGCCCAGAGGGTAAAAGAAAAGACGTAATCTAATCACTCTTGATTTTAGAGACCTCAGTTTGTGGCTATCAGGAAACAGACTCCGGCAGGAAATCAGAGTTGTTTAAACAATGCAAAATTTTCCCAAAACATTTTGTGAGACTGTCTGGGATGTCCACCATGTAACAATGGCGCATCGCCGTACGTTTTGTTATTCGATTTTGGAACGGGCTTGTCGGAATAAAATTGCACAATTCTAACGCATACTACCCGAAATTCTACAGTCGTTACAAGTATTATTCGAAAGCCGTCTGGATTTCCCAGGAACAATATAATGAAGCGAAGCTGTCAAACAAACTGTCAGTGTCAATGTCAATCAATTCGTTCTTAGCTACACAAATAATAATTCATAGACAAATTATCACCGGCCAGGTTTTAGTTTCTATAGAAATCTAACTTACTCTAGATCAATGTCAATAAACTGTTAGAGAAAAGAGTTCTAGCTTTCAAAATCGTTAACATAAATTAAGGATGATCGATTTGAATGTAATCAATATTAAAATCGTAAGATTTTTATCGATAAATCATGTTTATTTATATTCTTGCGCAACATGTCGGCTTGTTAACGTATGCGAATTCTTAATTACAGTTTGTAAATTTTTTAAGTATTTGATGGTCGTTTTTATTATTATTTATGACATGCAATAATCTTGCAAACGAACTCAACTTTCGCAAATGTCAAATAAGTTGTAAGTAAATAAATCCTCAAGCCTTTCTACTTTTGGCGAAAACCGTTTAATTCAGGCAGTTTTTAACTTTGAGGGTAATGTTTTCCGGGTATTTTTTTCCTTTGGCACGCTCTGTAGCTTAAACGGCTTGATGGATTTCAGCTTGAGAGGTGTCATTAGATTTGTCTTTATTGTGACAGTGACACTTAAAAAAAAACCCTCAAAATCTATCGAGTGGGGGTATCAAAATAAAGAGCTCGAGGAGGCGATTCCAAAAATGTCGCTAAAAGGTAGGAAATATGATGTCACTGATGCAGTCAGTTAGTGACATTTCATTTCGTTCAATCACAGATCTCATACCAGGCGAACTGTTTGAAAGGCGTTTGGAACTTTTTTGTCGTTTTTAGCGGTCAGGTTTTTTGACAAAGTCAATTTTTTATCTAAAAGTTTCATCAAAAATAAACAGGATTATGCCCCAAGGGGATTTGCTGACATTTAAGGAACTATTGACTAGTTTTTAGGGATTTGCTGACATTGATTGTGGCCGAGATGCGTCAGTGACTTGCGTGTTAACACTTTTTAAGCGCGAATATTGGCCTACAGACAAGGCGGATATAATATTTCAACAAGATAATATATATATATATCCTGGGACAACTCACACACGGTCATCCGATCCCAAACTAGGCAGAGCCTGTGCTATGGCAACCAGACAACTGATAAACATACTTATATATTTCTAAATACATACATATCATACACAAATTACACCCAGACACAGAACAAATGATCATGCTCATCACACAAAGATTTGTCCTGGGTGGGAATCGAACCCACGACCTCCGGTTAAGCAGTCAGGGTCACTAACCACTCGACCAACAGGCCAGATCTCTGTTAAAAAGTTCACATATTAACAACTAACTACCAATCATACAATTTTACAGTACATTTCATACTTAAAGTTTCATCCAACACAGCCTGCCTTCCTATCAAAATCACAAAGAAACTACTTACTATTTCCATACTTTGCAATAACTCGCAAAAGCAAGATGGCCGTCGCTGCATATTAATTAAATCGTCCGTTTTCATCGCCATGTGGAGCGTGGATTCTGCAATATAAATGCCGGGAAGCTACTGGACCGTGCCGTGTCTAGTGTACATTTCACACCGTTGCCATTGTCGCAGGGTTCCGTAGTGCAGGAGAGTGCTGAATGAGAACCCCTGATGTTACTCGGGCGTAAATAGGACACAATATGAGTCCTATTTACGCCCGAGTATCTATATAGTAGTATATTTCTAAAACATACACAATATGTATGTTTTAGAAAGATACTATTTATTTATTTGTTTGTTTGTTTCGTTTGTAGATCTTTGACAGTCGTTACAGTGGTCAGAAGCCCGTTAATCTAAAACCAGTCTTGTCAAGGAATATGCTGTTAGTCAGGCAAAGGCAGGCAGATGATGATGATGGTAGTACAGTTCCGCGTGAGGGAGAGGCAAACCTCCCACCCCAGCTGCCGCAAGAAAAGAAGACGCCTCTGAACTGACTTTAATCCTCTCAATTTTTTAATTTAATAATAATTAATTTGGAATGAATCAGCAAAGATTTTGACATTCCATTGCAGTCTCTATTAGTATATAGTAGGCGCCAGATAAATGTGGAATAAAGTATATTGACCTTTCCCTAATAACTGTTCATAGGTACCTGAACAATTAAATATGAATCGTTTTTCATTATTAGACAATGTTAAGGATCACGAGAGATGATGATTCGGGACAGCTTTGTGTCATTAATTCCGTTTTTCAAATTAAAAATGTCAATAATTGTAGGTGGGTCAATGACCGTTATTCCACGATTATCTGGCGCCTACTATAGTAATTATACTGGTATACATTACAGCACATTATCCAATCACCGGTCAACCAGTTTGTATTTTATCTGTCATTGCCCTCTCCTCTGTCAAGTTGTATATATTATCCCGTTTTCTATTAGTAAGCAGATAATTCCGTCTCCAGGTGCCATTGACTTAAGGAAAGCTGACAGGTGTAACTTTCACACTTCTGCAATAATAGTGATCGATATATTTGTCCATTTATCACAAGAAATGAATGATGGTCCATGATTCTTGTGTGACTTTGCAAATTAACATTGAGAAGCTCGTGGCTAAATAATAAAAGCGCGGTTCGATCTTCGAGGTTAAGCGACACTTCCCGAGGTCGGTCCATGGTATAGTACCCATCTATGACGTAACAAGATTTCTCTGCGTTGTTTTCGGCTGTCATTTGTAGATCTTCGACTGTGAAGTCAGAAAATCTGACATCAGTCTTGCGAGACTGTTTTACCCACAACCCTAACTGGGTAACCCAGTTAGGGTTGTGGTGGTCAGACAGGCAGTCGCTCCACGTAAAATACTAGTATTCAGCTGCATAGTTACAGATCAATTGTTTGACTTTGCAACTCGGCGTAGAACTTCGTCAAATGTAGTATCCAGTGGTAATTATTCTAAATGATGAAAATAGTACAGTTAAATAGGTTTGTTTTATTTATTTATTTCGTAGCGGCAAGGAATAACGGAAAATAAAGAAAAATAATTATGCCCGAAAATAGTGCACAAAAGAAAATATACATTCTTTCTATTTCTTGACAAAACATTGCAACATAAAAAAATAACAATAATTCTACATTGCAACATTTAAAAACACAAAAAATAACACAAATTCTACAGAACCCTCTACCTACCATTTTTTTTAATTCTTTCGTTCCATAAATTCCTCTTTTCGTCAATCGTTATTCAGGCAAAAATATTCGTTCATTCGGCCTCGATGAATCTTTTTAATCTGTAGCAAGAGGTACTCGGGCGTTCTGTTCAAAAATGCCCCTTTTGAAAGGAAAATCGATCATTGAATGACGAACCTTTTTTATTATTATTTTACTGTTGTAAATATTGGAATTTCGATTTGCAAAGCTTTTAAACACGTGACGATATTGTTTAAATTTAAAAGCGTATTTATTTACACGTAGCGTAACTATTAGTTCTCTTGGAACGTCGAAATTAATTAAAACTTTATATCATGCAGACTACATTAAAAAATGTGTCACAGAGTATTTGAATACAGAATTCGAGATAAATTAATTTTGTAACAACAAACTGTACTGTAAAAATCAATAAGTACTTAGCAATTTAGTCTGTTACTGCAATAAACACGGGCTTATGAAATATGTTTGATATAACCTCTATGATCGATCAGTTGTGAAAATATTCCTTTTTACGAAAACTACGCGGACGGAGAATAGCGTTTCTTTTTTTTTAATTATCATACTTAAAAAATATGTAATTAGGTACCTACATTAAAGTAATAAAAAAATATGATCGAATTTCGACCACTGGGCGACCACTCGTGAAAAAAACAAAGGGTTGCACTCCGGGAGTGCCGGCAGAAGTGAAAGCCTGAACATTAACGTTGTGCATTTTAGATATTTTGGAATGGTTAGGGAATAATTTCGCACAAATTGCTTTAATTATCAGTATAAATAAAAGTACTTACATTTATGTGATATAATACAATATTCATTTATTGCGCTATCGTACACAAACATGACAATTTATATTACATTAAAAATATAACACTTCGATCACATGAATTTTCGATCAGGTCACGTGTCCTGACGATTTTTTACCCATCCCAAAAAGTGCACAACGCCGCTAAAGAAGTTTTCACTTCCAAAACAACTACAAAACTTTATTCTATCCATCTATCCGAAACAACAGGGGAACGTTTCCCATGATTATACAAAGAACGTTTATGTATGTAATGATGTAATTTCAGATTCAATCTATCAAAACCACATATAATTTCCTAACATTTTAACTTTTTTTCGCCATTGACTGTCGGCTAGATTATCACTTGAGTTTAATTTTATTATTTATTTACGGCTCATAAGCAAAAGAATAACCAGAAACAAAAAAAAAATTGCGGGAAAATCGTCATTCGTAGCGATTCCGGAAAACACAATTCTGCATTTTTTCCTCAAGGTAACTTCTGATTGGTAAAGTTTACCCAATTAAGAAAACTTTAATGTAAGTATCATAAGTAGCTTTTAAATAATAACCATTACTCATAATACTTACCGGTATTGTGAGTAATGGTTCCTATTAAGCGTTACGACAAAACAAGCGACAATATGTATTTTTACAGCTGTTGTCCGCGAGTTCGTCCGCATCAAACTTGATTTTGCGTGGAACCCGAAATCTTTTTCTCTTCTAAAATAAAATTTGCCTCAGTTACTCCTTGTAACATCAATTATCTGCTAGTGTTTATCAAAATTGGTGCAGCTGTTTCGGACATTAGCCGGAACAAAGAGACAGATTTTTTGTTATAGGTAATTAATGTAGGTCAAAAGCTTTTATTTTGACACTACATTTTGCCCGCGACTTCGTAGGAGTTTCCCGTAGGTATAGCCTGTAACATTCCTCATGAATGTGGCTATCATTTACAAAAAGAATTTTCCAAAACCGACTGAAACGAGCAAACGCGTTGAAACAAACAAACTCTTCAGCTTTATTAAGAAGTATAATACAATAAGATCATAAGTAAGTATACATAAGTATACAATAAGATCACAAATATATACATAAAAAAAAAAAAAAATTAAAGCAAAAGTCAATGGTATTAACTATTAATATTTGCAAGCGAAACCAAGTAGATCACAAAACAAGATACAGCACGTTTTATTAACTTGTTATTAAAATGTGAAATCTAATCATGGTTTATGAACAAGTTGGCGGGAAAGTTGACGTCTGTCAATGTCATCTACTAATTCTGCAACGTTTTTTCGCATGTGAGAAAATATGCTGAACAGCTGTTTTTTTTTTGGGAGTCAGGTTTGGTCTCATAGTAAAAGTTGTAATAATGTTGAATGCCTTTTCAGGTTTTGCGTGTATTATTTTTGTTACATAGTGCTAAAATAAATATATGTATAGGTACATAATCTAAGTATTTGTTTTGCTGTGACGTTTAAATTTTAGAACAGAACAATTTAAAATTACAATTCCGAATGGGAAATTAATTCGTAAATTGAAACTTCAGATACACAATGGTTCTGCGAAACATATTAACTCTGTTCTAGCGCGTGTTTAACTTCCATTGTTTCATTTACAACTTTCAGAAGGATAAGTTATTTAATTCTCTTTCTGTTTTAAAAGTTCTCGCAGTTTGAATGAAAAATCACATACTTATAAAAATAAGATTTAGTTATTATTATTACTAGCTGCGCCCCTATGTAAACCTATGTGTTAATCCAGGGTGTCAGCTTCCTGCATACCAAATTTTATCAAAACTGGTCCAGCCGTTTGCGCGTGAATAAGTAACAGACACACACACAAACGTTCGCCTTTATTATATTAGTGTGATAGTGTGATTAATGGCAAATTCACAAAAACGCTAATGTTGANCATAAAAATAAGATTCAGTTATTACTAGCTGCGCCCCGTGGTGTTACCCGCGCAGCAAGCACAGCGCTCGGGCACACACACAGCAAAGTTTGTGTGTGTGTTTGTTACTTATTCACGCGCAAACGGCTGGACCAGTTTTGATAAAATTTGGTATGCAGGAAGCTGACACCCTGGATTAACACATAGGTTACTTTTTACATTTATGTCACCGGAAAATTGCAAACGCCGTAAGATCGTCAAATATCGGCCACGGATATATTGGAAACTGTTGAATTTGGATGGGATTTATTGTATACAATACGATTTTTTCATAATATTTCGAGAAGTTATAATCTACTACAGAATTGTTACACTGTTACAGAGTCTGCAATTTTCCGGTGGCATATATAAGAAGTAGCCTATGTGTTTATCCACCCTGGATTAACGCAGTCAGCTTCCTGTTTAGTCAAAACTGGTCCAGCCGTTTGCGCGTGAATAAGTAACAGACACACACACAAACTTTCGCCTTTATTATATTAGTGTGATAGTGTGATTAATGGCAAATTCACAAAAACGCTAATGTTGAAATATGACATAATGTCCCAAAAATCCAATCCTTTCTTGTATCTTAGTTTCACAAATTTCTTTTTTTTTTTTAATTACTAACTATAATGCAAAAAAATACACTCCTGGTGTAGTCGAGTTGTTTGTTGTCTTTGAACCCAGAAGAATAAAATAAGACTAGTGATTTCCAAATAGGATATGGAAGTTTATCTATTAGGTATAGGTAGCAAAATCCATCCGGCACAAAACTTGTTATTTCAGAAAACCTTTCACATTTGACGCAATATCTTTCTTTTTTCTTGGCTTAAGTCGTAACGCTACTAGAAAATTAATCAAAAGATTGTTTTAACGTGTTAAACATCAATTACACGCGCTTTCAACCGCGAATAGTCTAGCGGCACACGCCTGACGTCTGTCTGTTAGTTTCTACTCGTCTCGTTAAGTCATCAAGCTGCGACCACAGATTAAATAGATAATTGCGTCAACCACGCATAGTTAACTTAAGACATTTTCGAAAAGAAATTTAAAAAAAAATTGTCTATTGTGTTTCTGTTCCGTGATACAAGTATTTTTTTTTTAATTTGCTATTTTATTGAATTACTTTTTTCGGAATGTCCCATAGGGCTACGTCACGAAAAATACGACTTCCACGAAACCATGTTGTTCCTTTTTCAAAATCCATATAAACTGTCACTTCGGCATTTAAGAAGAATATAATGGCACCTCATTTGTTAAATTCTATCCAGCCGTTTATGCTAGAGGGTGTGCCAAACAATTAGACATAATACATAATTATACTCTAGAAAAACACTCTCACTAATAAACAACTAGACTAGCAATTGTCTCCTGTCTCCTAATTGTATCTGAATCCTAATATGTACCGTTAGAGAAAACCCTCCGCTATTACATTAGCAACCATTCTATCCAGTATTCAAATCTCTTTGTCACTTAACCAGAAACATTTCCTCCTTGAAAACTAGGTATTGTATATTGCCATAATCTGCCAAGCACCATTCTTGTTTCATTTTCAAAGGTAATATTGCTAGTGACAGTTTTGTCTCTGGTCGACAGGTAATACGAGAGAGACCTTTGTACACGTGACCTACCCGTGCTAAATGGATCTAAATAAACGTGGCGGAATAGAGAACTAACTTGTTTTGTAGTGGATTTGACAGGTGTTTGACATCCCTCTTTCGTTTGCAATTTTGGGTTCCGCACTATATTTTGGCAAATTTTTGGGAAATCCTTTTTTTGACCATAGAAAATATTTAGGTTCTGACGGTTTTGGNGAATAAACGTGGCGGAATAGAAAACTAACTTGTTTTGTAGTGGATTTGACAGGTGTTTGACATCCCTCTTTCGTTTGCAATTTTGGGTTCCGCACTATATTTTGGCAAAATTTTGGGAAATCCTTTTTTTGACCATAGAAAATATTTAGGTTCTGACGGTTTTGGTCTTATGACGCACCGTTTCCGAATTATAGGCCTCCGAATTTTTGTTTATTTTAGATAAAACGCTCTATACCTATTTCCAGAATTATAGCTCGGATCTTTGATCTTTTCTGGAAAGAAATTGTCGCTCCATGAGATGATGTAAACAACCGCGAAATATTGAAAAAGAACAAGTCCTGGCGCCAAAGCGCCCCTAAGGCTACACTCCAACCAGCTAAACAGACAGAAATATCAAAAAAATAGTTTTAAGAACAATCTTTTTGCGTAATCTTAACCCTCTCATTGAATCATAGGATAGGAGGGCTTAAAAAATAACGAGTACGCCATTTTGGATTTTTATTGCACTTAACTAATCATGCATTTTCATCGAAACCAAACGTGTATTAGAAAACAGCTTAATCTGATGGAGGAATAAATAACTGTTCTAAAACTCAGTTGCGAGATGTGACCCACAGATAGTAGTATATACTAACAAAACAAGTTAAATAAAAGCCTGCAAAAAAACGGGTTTAATAAATCCAGTAAGTAAACAATAAAAACGCAATCGTGTTTGCTATTCAACTATAATCTAGTTTTGTTCAAACTTCGAACCACGTGGTCCTATTAACAACAGTTTGCAAGCCACAGGTACTGCAAGCCGCAAGGTTGTGTTGCCCAATAGAAAATAACTGTACTCAGGAACAATGGCGCGAAATATCGGTGTTCCGTAATAAAACCTTTTTGCACAAGGTTATGGGTGAAAAATACGTGAGAAAATATTGTAATTGTGTTAATTAGGTTAAAAGTGACCTCTTTTTATGGATTTTTCGCATTTCATCGGATCTATGGTGCCTGATTTTAGGCTGTTGTTTTTTAAAGTGGAATGCCCGGTTCTGATTAATTAAAAGGTCAGCTCAATAAGTACAAAATTATTTACTATGTGTTTAAGAATTAATATTTTTTGTCTACATGTTGGTAAAGTTTATCTCTAGGAAAGAACTGATCTCTTCTATCAGTGAGAATGTTTTTACACAACTATTAATCCCAAAAAAAAGTACAGTCATTGCGGAAAAGACCATCAAGACGAAACCAGTGGAAAAATGCTATTTTTTATAGACTGAAGCTAATTTTGACGTGTATATGTTATTTTATTAAAACATAAAACGCTCAGAAGTTAGAGAGATAATGCAGACTATGCTTAAATAGGTATCGAGTAAACTAGCATTATTCACTGTTAAAACTTATATCGTTAAGTCACAAGAACTTTGAAAACATTGACTTGAATAATGGTGTTATAAGTTGTAGTTATAAATAGGTACGTTAAGACTTTGTCCGAGAAACACCTAACCTACATGCTATTTCTAAGCAACGTTCTTGTTTTCAAACTTTGAACAACGAGTTCTATAGACAACAGTTTACAAACTTTATGGTCGAGGTGGCAAGTAAGACTCTGCCGGGTGCAATCTTAAGGCGTCGTACTAACAAAGCGATCATTTGGAAAATATATTTTTCTTCCTGGTTTTTTAGGGTTCTGAACATCCGTTTAGTTGACTCTAACAAAAATTTGCACTTTAAAGCTTTTTTCGCAAACGGATCCTTGGATGGAAAAAGTAATGGAAAAATTTTCGCATATTATCCTCAATATTTTTAAACGAAACCACACCATGGGATAGACGATAAAAAAATCATCGACACTTCTCACAAAAAAAAAAAAAAAATCAGTATTTTATTTTACTACTTTGTTGGCTTGATTAATGTGTACAAATTACCCATACCAAATTTCAACATTCTAGTACTACGTGTCTGTTTACTAAGCCGCGGACAGACAGACGGACAAGGCAAACTTATAACCGGTTCCTTGTTGACTATGGAACCCTAAAACAAACGACTTTGCCGCTTCAAATACTAGGCATTTTAGATAAAATAGTCTCTCAGTACAAATGTCATATAACAAATATTTTAGCATCTTTATAAAATAGAACGTTAGTAATAATATTAAAGTACTATCAGTAATCGCTATATTGCTGTCTCTTTTGCACTAATGCCAATTTTATAGGATTATCTCATTCTTATGACATTTGTGCTGCCATATTGGTTTTGCAACTTTGAATGTTTGAATGACAAGAATCGCAAAAGGTGATTTGTTTTTGTTCAAAATATGTACGATCCAATTTTAAGTAATAATTTACATAATACGTTAGTGTCTCAGTACTTCAAGAAATCGAGTTTTCGGGATATTTAGTAGGAATTTTAAAATGGCTTCACCATTTATTTATTAATTATTTTTAGGCTAAAATCAGCTAGGGATCTTAAAAAATTGTAGCATTCGCAGTGAGGCTCGAGGTCAATTTTGAAAGCCCTATATTTTGATGCAGTTGGCGGCATCCTGTGATTGCGATTGAAAAACCCTTTTTTTTTATTCAACTGTTTTTTTTTTTGGATATTTTTTTTTTTCGAATCATCTCCTCGAGCCTTTTATTTGGCACATGACTGTCACGAAAATGTTTATTCTAATTATACCTCATTTGTAATTTGTTCAAAAATCTATTCTGATTTTTAGGCTACAGGGCGTGCTAAAGAAATAGACATGCAAAGACTTCCCGAAAAACATCAGAAGTCACAATCCCATCAGAAATAGATGATCGAGCTTATTACCTAACTTCAGCTGCCAGTCACTAGACTATAAAACCTTACAACTAACTTATTGAACCTTTTGAACGCCATTGCCACGTATGCATGATGGGCAAGCGCGTGCCCTGCAGGCTTAGCCAAGTTGACAATCTATGTACAATCGATAACGCTATTAGAAAACTAATCAAATGTATGGGAATGACATCATCTCAGCGTTAAGTCACGTGGTCAAAACAAACGAATAGAAAATTCATAGTCAAGTCAACAACATATCGTATCGTTCTAAATGATAGAATGAAATGTAATCTTTTCTACAACGTTGATCGCTACATCCCATATAAATGGTAGCCATGTTACAGTTTTGACAAGCGCTNCAATCGATAACGCTATTAGGAAACTAATCAAATGTATGGGAATGACATCATCTCAGCGTTAAGTCACGTGGTCAAAACAAACGAATAGAAAATTCATAGTCAAGTCAACAACATATCGTATCGTTCTAAATGATAGAATGAAATGTAATCTTTTCTACAACGTTGATCGCTACATCCCATATAAATGGTAGCCATGTTACAGTTTTGACAAGCGTTAACGAAACGATGTCGAAGTTTTTGAACGATTGCTAAGCGGTCGCCAAGACCCAAGAGTTAGCGATAAAAAAATGGCGCCTTTGTTATGAATTTTACGATTCAGCTGTGTTCAGAACTTGAGACCGAGAAGTATTTGTTTATTTACCATTATTNTAGCGATAAAAAAATGGCGCGAATTTTACGATTCAGCTGTGTTCAGAACTTGAGACCGAGAAGTATTTGTTTATTTACCATTATTACGGACTATATTTACCGTTTAGCATTTAAAATGCATGCTTTAAATATGTTGTGGTGCGGTCATAATGAAGAAGTGTGGCTTAGGCGCCGAAAATAGGACATAAATCGTTAGTGCATGGAGACAATCAGCGGAATGCTGGAAACTTTATTCGTGCAGCAATTTCAGCTAGACAAAACGACTTTCCAAGGTCTTTGTCAAGAACTCCGTCAAAAAACGTCATTAAAAAGAACCAACGAGATACCCCTAAAAGTTAAGATAAATATTCCTATTATTCTGACTGATAATATAGTATTAGCACTTTTTTTATTACAATACCTAGCTATCATTTCCTAAATGATTGTGTTTTTGTAGGTGTTGTGCGCTCTGAGTTTCCTAGCCACAGGATCGTATCAGCGAATTGTTGGNGGAACCAACGAGATACCCCTAAAAGTTAAGGTCAATATTCCTATTATTCTGACTGATAATATAGTATTAGCACTTTTTTTTATTACAATACCTAGCTATCATTACATTTCCTAAATGATGGTGTTTTTGTAGGTGTTGTGCGCTCTGAGTTTCCTAGCCACAGGATCGTATCAGCAAATTGTTGGCGTCACTCAGCATCTTGCTCAACGCACAGCTAGTCGGTGCATCAGACAAGTTGTAAATGCTTTGAACCGCCCTGCTGTCATGGCAAAATGGATTGATTCAAAACAAAAGTTCAGCCCGCGCACAAAGTACACAACTGTGACTTTGACGTTAGTTTGACGTTTGCAGGGTCGCTCGCCATAGACTAAAAAATAGGTTTTTTCTAAAGACATTGTAGAACGGGCGATCGACTCAATCGTGTCAACTTGGCTACCAACTTATCGTTTTCTAAAATCGCTTTCGTCAAGGCGTTAAAGATTGTAGAAAGAGATTCGATACTAAACGTTTGTAACTTGGCTAGGACAGCTGTACGCCAAACGTCACAAATATGTGACAAAAAGTACTGCGAATTTGTGGACACCTCGTCGATGCGTTTATGCTCTGACGTTCAAAAGGTTAAAACGTTAAAATCTATTACCATAGTAATATCACGGTAACTTGAACTTATAAAGTTATAACTGGTTTTACAATGACAGTAGAAGCCATAGAACTAAGAGACACCTTGGGGGCCATTGCGACAATACTGGCATTGGCAACCGGCTATAGGGAATTTGCTTGCATTTTTTTATTTGCAGAATATAATACTTACTAGCGGACGTCACGCGGTTTCACCCGCGTAGTTCCCGTTCCCGTGGGAGTACGGGGATAAAATATAGCCTATGTTACTCGCTGATAATGTAGCTATCCGTTGCTGAAAAAAAAATTCAAATCGGTCCAGTAGGTAGTTTTTAAGTTTATTCATTACATAAAAAAATACAAATCTTATAATATTAGCTCTAGTAAACATTATGAAATAATTTTTAAAATACCTCCATCAGCGATAAAGTTATTAAGCTTCAAAGTTAACAATTAGAAAGAGAAGTCCGATACCAACTCTGACGTCAAATACCGAGCCTATACAGCTGCCATAGAAAACAGCGTTTTTGCGACAGGGACATATTTGTTTAAAATAGTTAGATCTCGTTTGTTTTTCGGTGAATTTTGATTCTATTTTCACTGTTAGTATTATATTTTTGTATATTTCAGTATTATTAATAGAGATAATTTTTCATGCATATTCCATTGTGGACAGAGTTTTTATTTTTATTGTCAGGCTCACGTTTCACCACATCTCATCTGATGGTAAGCGAAGATGTGGTCGACGATGGAGCACGCTTGCCTTCTAGGCAAGCGTGCTCCATCGTCGACCACTCTATTCACTCTTAATTTAAAGATACGTTATCTTTGGTAACTAGCTGTGGCTCGCGACTTCGTTCCCGCAAAACTAATAAAATAGCGCCATGAAATTGTCATCTGGCCCTATCAGAATACCAGCGCTGAGTAATTTATTTTTTAGATATCGCAGCATAAGCTGAGATAGGGACATTTTGGCCTCGCACAGATAATTATTTTATTATAATGTTTAGTTATTAATTTTATTTTACTGGTTTGTTTGTGTTGTGCAAGTCCCAAATAAACATTTTTCTTTCTTTCTTTATTTGTGCTGTATTATGCAAATGACAATTCCATGGCAATTTTTACACCTTATACTTTAAAAAAAATAAAAGTATGTAGTTTTAGTTTTCCTTAGAAAATCAGCTATTTGCCATTGATAGTCCAGCAGTTTCTAAGGTAAGCCGGATCACAGACAGACAAAAAAAAAGTTTTTTGGTATATGTACTATGTAACCGTATTTTAGTAAAAGACCTGTTGTTTTAACATTACAAACAGACACTTCAATAAAATTGTATTTATTTGCAAAGATGGCATCTCTAATAGATTCTGTATTCTGTAGCTAGTGTAGAGCAAGTTAATAAATAATTTATATAAATATGTTAATGAACTTCTGGTGCTTGCATAAAGCATTTAATGTTAATGTTAGTGTGTTTTGTTTTAACAAGCGAGCGAGTATGTTACTTACTCTTGTTTATTTATTTAATGTCATATTTCATAATCTTTCTTTAATCTTTCAGAGGGTCAAAGTCAAAAGACAGACAGCTCGTGGCTTAACCATGAGTCGATCTTCAGGGTTAAGCAACGCTTACCGAGGTCGGTCTGTGGATGGGTGACCATCTTAACATTCCGAGCCTCCTCCGCGCCTCGGAAAGCAGAGTAAGCCATTGGTCCCGGCTGTCATTTTAGATTGTCGGAAGCTAGAAAATCTGACACCAGTCTTGCCAAGAACTACCGTGTTACCCAGTTACTGGGTTGCACAGGTTAGACAGGCAGTTTGTCCATATAAAATACGGGTTTATGCTGAATCCAGTTTGACTGGAAGCGACCGTTGTGAAAAGAAACACGCAGATGATGATGACTACGTGACATTATAGTAGCGCTTGTCAAACTCAAACATTTTTAGGGTTCAGCAGCCCTACTATGACGTGCTAATGCCATCCAATTCCGATGATGTATATGGGATAGTGCTATTCGCTATGTATAGCTCCGTCTCCCTCTTAGAGCGGAATCATGATCGTTTTAAGACTTCATGGTCCCAATAATCAACAACCCTTAAAGTTTCGCCATGTCCGTCTGTCTGTCTGCGGTTTAGCTCAAAGACGCTTAGCACTAGAAAATACAAAATCTTGAAAAATATTTTTTGATAACTTCTTTAGGCGCGTTGAGCACTTTTTGGGTGAACAAAAATCATGGAACTCACGTCATCGTCACTGAACGCTTTCCATGAGCTGTATGTATACTGTGTATATATGTGTATGTGTAGGTACTTTTTGGGATAATTCACAAGTTACTTAGTTTTCACTTCTATCGACAGTCCCCAAAGACTACCCCGCATGTTTTTTTACTACAGCTACACGTATACTGGCGATGTTTTTTTTTATCGTCTATTGTTAGAGTCAAGTGTCTCTCCTCTGCCAGCTACACGGTAGTTTTTGGAGACGTGAAAAAAATCATGGTAGTAGCATATATAACGAATTAAAAAGGAAAAATATCACGGCTTAGTAGACTTTACAAGTTAACGCAACTACATTAAATTTAAATGTATCTGGATAACTAAAAATTACTTAATAATTCCATGGAAAATGACTTAACACTAAATACGTTTGTAACTTTATAATCTTATAGTAAAATTTGCTATTTATTTTTTGTCACGATACGACACGGGTAACTACGGAACCCTTCACTATGCGTAGCCCGACACGCACTAGGCCGGTTTTTTGATAATTCATTGACATTTTGTTGTCGCTGATAGAATAGGTATCACATCACTGTNGAAAGCAGAGTAAGCCATTGGTCCCGGCTGTCATTTTAGATTGTCGGAAGCTAGAAAATCTGACACCAGTCTTGCCAAGAACTACCGTGTTACCCAGTTACTGGGTTGCACAGGTTAGACAGGCAGTTTGTCCATATAAAATACGGGTTTATGCTGAATCCAGTTTGACTGGAAGCGACCGTTGTGAAAAGAAACGCGCAGATGATGATGACTACGTGACATTATAGTAGCGCTTGTCAAACTCAAACATTTTTAGGGTTCAGCAGCCCTACTATGACGTGCTAATGCCATACAATTCCGATGATGTATATGGGATAGTGCTATTCGCTATGTATAGCTCCGTCTCCCTCTTAGAGCGGAATCATGATCGTTTTAAGACTTCATGGTCCCAATAATCAACAACCCTTAAAGTTTCGCCATGTCCGTCTGTCTGTCTGCGGTTTAGCTCAAAGACGCTTAGCACTAGAAAATACAAAATCTTGAAAAATATTTTTTGAAAACTTCTTTAGGCGCGTTGAGCACTTTTTGGGTGAACAAAAATCATGGAACTCACGTCATCGTCACTGAACGCTTTCCATGAGCTGTATGTATACTGTGTATATATGTGTATGTGTAGGTACTTTTTGGGATAATTCACAAGTTACTTAGTTTTCACTTCTATCGACAGTCCCCAAAGACTACCCCGCATGTTTTTTTACTACAGCTACACGTATACTGGCGATGTTTTTTTTTATCGTCTATTGTTAGAGTCAAGTGTCTCTCCTCTGCCAGCTACACGGTAGTTTTTGGAGACGTGAAAAAAATCATGGTAGTAGCATATATAACGAATTAAAAAGGAAAAATATCACGGCTTAGTAGACTTTACAAGTTAACGCAACTACATTAAATTTAAATGTATCTGGATAACTAAAAATTACTTAATAATTCCATGGAAAATGACTTAACACTAAATACGTTTGTAACTTTATAATCTTATAGTAAAATTTGCTATTTATTTTTTGTCACGATACGACACGGGTAACTACGGAACCCTTCACTATGCGTAGCCCGACACGCACTAGGCCGGTTTTTTGATAATTCATTGACATTTTGTTGTCGCTGATAGAATAGGTATCACATCACTGTGTCTATGTCCACATATTCAACAGTTAACATCGTGAATAGGTACCGCAGGCTTATAATAATGTTTTTCTAATATGTAGCATACAAAATAGCTAGGGAATTTCTCACGGCCATTATGTGTAACACCATGAGAACTTTGATAAATAAAATATCACAATCTGTCAAATGCCTATGTCAACATGACATAGTGTCGACCAAGGACAATATCTTGCGACGCCATTTTTTTTTAGACGTCATTTGAAAATTAATTAACGAAATATGTATAGCAAAATCGCTTATTACTTTGGAAGTAGCACTTACCGGCATTACCTTGTTACCAGGATAGAAGCCATTACTCGGCAGTGCATATGTTGCTGGCAAAAATGGCGCTATAATCGCGCAAAACACAACAACTTTTACCATTGCGCGCTGTGGTTAGATACTTGCCATACAGCAGTGAGATTCTGTAAACATTTCGCCTTATAAGCTTCGGTGAAAAGTGAGCTGTCAATCCATACAAACAAGATGGAATGACAGTTCACTTCATGCTCACTCTATTGACAGAATAGACCAGCCGCAGTTGTTGTATGGTTCACCGGATAATGGCAATATGTCGCCATTTTATGTCCGTATTTTGTGTCAGTCAATTTCTCGGAATGACTTCGAGAGGTTATAGATAGACTATCAAATTTGGATGCGTAAAAAAGTATTCTAAATGTTCAGGTGACAATTTATCGAGAGTTTACAATCTCTCAAGTAATTTTATAATCTTACAGAGTTTGCCAGAAAATATGACACCCGTCTAGCCAAGGATTATCGGTTTACCCCATTTCTAGTCTTGCCAAGGATTATCGTATTACCCCATTACTGGAGTAGTGGGGTAAAACGATAATCCTTGACAAGAATCCACAATCCATTGAGGAGGTCAGATAAGCAGTCGCTCCATGTAAAATGCTGGTACAGACGCCAGCACATCAAGTTACAACAATCTGTAAAATTTCTTTAATAGATTTTCAACTTTATCGCCAAAGCAATCGGTTCAAGGTCTATTGGGAAGATTTGACAGTTTCGGGTAGCTTGATGTGCTGGCGTCTGTACACAGCTGCATCCAATTAAGGTAGATTTAATTTCAGAGGAAAAACTTACTGATCAAATCTCAAATAAACAGTAAAATTACTATAGTTTTCCTTGCATTGTTCTTGAAAAGTTCGCAGAACAACAATTAGCATTACATTTGAGTAAAAGTAATTTACATTCATTCATTTGAGTTTTTTTACTGTTTGTTTATGTGATTATCGTTAGATACCAAGTTTTTTTTTTAACATAAAATGGAGGTCAACTTGTATAATTAACAAAAATAAGAAGCCTTATACCTATTCGTCTCATAAAAACTGAAATAAAATGGTTTAAAGTAAACTAATAAACGCAGTATTCGACTTTCATATAAGTACCTTCACGAATTAAAAAATATCTATATTTAAACTAAGAACATCAATTCAAAATAAATTAAAAAAAAAGAACTGAAGATATTCTCAAGTTCGTGCCTTTTGGGGAGTTTAGCGTAGAACCAACTTCAGATACTTAACAAAAATGGCGTATTTTTCTACTGTTTCTTGAGCTTTAGAAAGTAAGTGTTCGTTTAATCACATCATCATGATGTGATGAAACATACAATCAATGAAACCATAATTATGTCCAGAAAATCCGAAACAAAATACGAATGCCTATTGAAAAAAAAAAAATTAGGTTAACAGCACTGGCATACGAAATGGCGCTCAATTTGCTTCGAAATTGAAGTTTCCGATCAGTTAAAGCAATTTTAAAGTTCAGGTAACTTATATATAGTAAATATATTATAATCTGTAAGTAATATTCTGAGTTGCCATCCCACGCTTACATCATTTTAGGAACTGAAGGGTTACTAATGATTTATTTAGACGTTAATAATTTAATATAATGTGCATTCAGTAATGAACTATCTAAGTGGCTTGGTTAGCGAGTGAAAGCTATAGACTCCGTACTATTAATGGATTACGGAATATATATGCGGAGGGCCATCCTCCGCATATATATTCCGTAATCCATTAATAGTACGGAATCTATAGCTTTAAATGGAACTTTTAAGACTTTTTTATACGTCAAAGTACTGATTCTAAATTTAAATTTCGTATTTTTTTTTTCATTTATTCACTTTCTTTTAAGTGTTCTTCGCCGTTATTTTGTAATTTGATTTTTTTATGTCTGGAATAAAATATTTGCCTTTTTAACCGACTTCAATTTAAGGAGAATATTTAATCTTGACTTAGGTATAGAAAGCCCCCAAAGTATAAAACTATCAGGAAACACGGACTATTGCGGAGAATTCCAATAAGTGTTGGTACTTTATTGCAATAAGTTTGCTTGTCTATGGCAAGACTCCCATCTAACACGGCCCTTATGTCAATGTCACTATTTGTAGTTTCAACAAATAAGGCCTAAACACACGCAACTAAACCATGTATCTTTCGCCAAGAGGGGTTTACGTAGCTCAAAACCATTTCAGAATACGAAACGAGCCCAATAACGAATCTATTCTGAACATCTTAATAAGAGATTAAAGCACACATTGAATATTCTACGGATTTCTACCCCTCCCTTAATTTGCCTCATTCAAAGGCATTTAATGTAACACAAGTCTAATCAATTCCTTTAAGACCCTACTGCCTACTTTGAGCAATCAAGAACAAATTGTAAAGGAATCTTCCAGGATCCTATGTAAAGATACCCAGTAGGTTGTGAACTTGTGGAGGTCAGGTAGGCATTCATCATCATTATCATCACGCCACGCTTGGTAGGCGGGTTTGCGATCGCAGTGTAGCTGTTGCAATGTACAGAGAATGCTGCTGCCCATTCTCTGGTGAG
>NDFZ01003483.1:0-29112 GCA_002192655.3 Mamestra configurata
ATATGTGAAAACTAGTGATATGCCTGCTGATGTGCTAACAAAGCCACTAGGGCCTATAGTACATAAAAGATGTACAGTTAGCTTAGGTCTAGAAACTTAGTTTTATTATTTTTTGTTTTCTGTTAGTGTGTTTGTCTTGCACAACTTCGATTAAGGGCGGCTGTTGTAGAAAAGTATAACCTCTGTTGTGCGGACTTGTTTTTATAGATATATTGTTTCTTAATGTATTGCCTAGTTACTTGAAATAAACACTCTTGTCATTCAGCATCTTTTTCTAACTCTTATTTTACTAATAATATATTTAATACTATTCCAAGCAAATATCACAACAGTACCTATGTAATCGTCAATGTTAGATGATGAGTAAAAGTTATGAGTAATGAGTACGTACCTAATTGAAAATAGAACTGAATGCTGTCAATTTTGTTCAGAAGGGCAAATCTCGTATTTTAAAAGAGCATTCGCAAATGCAAAAGTATGTAGGTACTATCTCAGCGACAATAATTGACAAAACTTATCAAAATTTAGGGAAATTAGAGTTTTTGACTGCGATGCATTTGTCAACGCTCCTTAAAATACAAAAGTTGCCTCTTTTATATAGAAGACTGGAACTAAGGCCGCTTACACATTTGGACGTTAGCAGCGTGTCAGTGTCAGGTTTTAATAAGAAACGAGTCAACTACTGTCAACTACTGTCGCGCTGCTAACGTCCTAATGTGAAAGCGGTCTAAGGTTCTTACTAGACTAAGGGTCCCTTCACACTTGGTCGCAAGCAGTGCGGCAGCAGTGCTACAGCAGCACGGCAGCAACACATGCCTTCGTATTAATCATCAGACATTGACTCGTTTCTTAAACGCGACAGTCGCGCTGCTGCTGCCACATTGCTTGCGACTTAGTGTGAAGGAGCTCTAAGCAAAATTCAATCAGTGATAAGTATGGTAAAAAATACCAAATTGTATGGGGTTGACATGCACTACCGAAATATCACGTGGTCAACCCCAAACATTTAGAGTTTTCGACAACCGTTATCGCTGATACCACTTTGAAATGGAACGTCAATTTGTCTCGACCAGAGTCTGAGGTTTATCGTTACTTGGGAACAGCCCATGTCCACCAGTAGATTACGCTTAAGCTACGGGAAAGCTGAGTTGACTTATTCGACTTCAGACATGGAACACCACCACGTGGCAGTCAATGTAACCAGGTTAGCAGAAACAATAGAAGCATTACTCAACCGAAACAATTTGATAAGTATTCCTATTATATTCCTCGCATTGTACACCACTTTTCCACTATTATTCAACTGAACAATCACATAACCAAACTATTGTTGACTTTAGAAGCCAAACAAATAAACATACTTGGTCAGGGTTTGCAAATACAGCAGTCAGGGGAGGGGCAAAAATCAGTATCGTACCTCAATCTTTGTAACGCGGAAATAGGCCTTGACCCAAAACAGGATAGGTAGAGACAATGTGAATAATGAATACGTCACTTGAGACTATCTTATAACAACACCTTTTATGTAGATCCTTGAGGACGAAAATGGTGTTGCGAATACGAGATGTTTAACACACCTGGTGATGAATTGGCGCTGGTTGTAGACTTCCGTTATGTGTGATTTTTGTGGTGGGCTCATGTCGATCTTCAAGGTTAAGAGCCACGCTTACCGAAGTGGGTTCGTGGAATGGTGATCGTCTTTTGTTTCACACCAAGACTCCACCGTGCATCAGAAATCATGTTAAATAAGCCGTTGGTCCCTGCTGTCATTTGTAGACCTCAACAGCTTAGAATTCATTGGACCCATTCAGTTTAAATTTGGTAAAAACACAATTACACATATGAATTTCATAGCATGCCGCAGCTCGTGGTGGCTAAATAATAACAGCCGCATTCAAGGTTAAGCAACGCTTATCGAGGTTGGTCTGTGGATGGGTGACCATCTTAAAAGACCGAGATTCCTCCGAGCCTCGGAAAGCACGTTAAGCCGTTGGTCCCGATTGTCATTTGTAGATCTTTGGCAGTCGTTACGGATGGTCAGAAGCCAGAAAATCTTTGAAAAAGTAGTACCGTGTTACCCAGTTAATGGGTTGTGGAGGTCTTTTAGGCAGCCGCTCCACGTAAAGTACTGGTAATTACTATTCAACTGAGTCCGGTTTGACTGGACCCACCCTAATATAGTTGGGAAAAGGCTAGGCAGACATTAAAATTTATAGATTACTGCAAAACTTAGGTTTGGTCATACAATATCAATTCAAAAAAAAAATGTCTCTGCGTGCAAGTCCGACTCGCACTTGACCGGTTTTTACCGGACCGGACTTAGTAATCCCATTATTGTTTTAAAATAAGGTCTAATTACACTATTTTCTTCAGACCTATTAGTGAAACAATATTTTTTAAGACAATGGATACCTACTCGTAGAATTAGTCACCTAAGTACCCATATTATTTGTATTTACTCTACCATATAAGAACATCCTGGTTATGGTACTACGAATCTATCTTTAGGCGCAGTATTGGCAGAACCCTAGGCCTATCCAGGCTTATCGGGAAACTGATGATCAATGACATTTAATAATAGATGATGTTACTCATGTTTGAGGTGAGAAGCTCACGCGCGACTCATTAGTCACAGCCACACGGGTTGCTTTTCGAGGTTAAGCAACGCTAGCCGGGGTCAGTTTATGGATGGGTGACCATTCATTACTTCCCGAGACCTTTCTGTGCCTCGTAAAGCACGTAAAGGTGTTGGCCCCGGCTACCATTTGTGGATCTTTGCAGGCCTACTATGACGTGCCATCCAATTCCGACGATGTAAAAGAGATAGTGCTATACGCTATGTATAGCTCCGTCTCTCTCTTGGAGCGGAATCTCGATCGTTTTAAAACTTCATAGTAGGGCCTCTGAAAACCTGTATCGTGTCACTCAAATTGGAAAATACTGGATCAGATAGGCAGTCGCCTCATGTAAATACTGGTATTCAGCTGAATCCGGTAAAACTGGAAGCCAACACTCAGACTAAGATATATTTTTATTATATTAAAAGGCAAGGCAGATTAATTAGTCATAGTTGAGTATACTCTGGGTATTGTCATGTGTTGTGGTTTCCCGTACCGTGATGAGTGAGCAGGAACTTATCCAACGTGAAGTTTAAGTCACGTGCTGTCCTAGTATACATTGCTATAGTCAAGATGTTCCGACATAATAATATAAAGCTGTTTAGAAACTTTTAAGGTGTAAACAGGCAACTTACTTAAAAAATAAATTACTTAACAAAAATATACTTTAATAAAATTTAGGAAGTCTGTGTTTTTCGTTGTTTCTTAATATTTTAACACCGACTTCGACTTCCGAAATAAAAGTTATTTATACTTTATAGTGTTTCTTTTTATTTGGAAGTCGGTTAAGTATAGATTTGTAAAAAGTTATTTATTTTTCACTTTTTCGTGGTACCACACACCTAACAACACCACTCATACTCATACTCATCGATAGTCAGAGTCACAGGAAAGCAAAATACACAATTACGTTAAGTTTGATGACATTTTTTTTTCCGGCTATTTTGATTTATAAAACTTTTTTACAAAAAAATACAACCGACTTCCAAATAAAAAAACACTACAAAGTATAAAATAACCTCAATTTCGGAAGTCGGTGTTTTCGGCTGTTTCTTCATTTTTTGACACCAACTTCCGAAGTTAGAATTAGTGTTTTTTATTTGGAAGTCGGTTGTATTTTAGTGGTAATACACCACAACTAAATTAACATTATTCCCATGATGAGTGTCTGCGCTATTTCCCGATAAGTAGCTACTTTGTGTGAAAAAATTAAGACGAATTGAGAACCTCCTCCTTTTTTGAAGTCGGTTAAAAAACAAACTACTGAAACGATTTTAATGAAATTATATGGAACCAATCGAAAAGAATATCCTTTCATATTAAATCGATTCGAGTGAGACGGAGTTATGAGGAAACAAAAATACAAAAAAAAAACATAAAACCGAATTGAGAACCTCCTCCTGTTTTTGAAGTCGGTTAAAAAGAACAACTGAAGTGTTAGAAATAGACTACTAATGAACTACCTGCTATGCAGCAATGCTTTCTAGCATTGCATAACAGGTAGTTCATTATTTATAGTGACAGAGAGGCGATGACACATAATATTGATCTTGACATATACATATGTATGTCACCGGAAAATTGCAAACTCCGTAAGTTTGTAATAAATCTTGATTAAATTCGAATTCCTCGATATATTGTAAAAAAAATGTTTTGTATACAATAAATCCCATCCAAATTCAATAGTGTCTGATATATCCGTGTCTTATTTAGAAAAAAAAGTTTACAATTCACGCGATACTTCCTTCGCGATCTTACGGCGTTTGCCATTTTCCGGTGACATATACACTTCTCATCAAAAAAATCGAAACACCTCGCAGTTTATGATTTGATAAGGATTATCAGAAAAATGTGTATATTTAGGAATAAATGTAAAATGTCATTTAATAGTGAGTAGTATGAGGTTTTTAAATCCTAATGTTAATGTTCTAAATTCAAATTAAGTCTTCATAGGTTTCGTATTTTGTATAATGAGTAATTTTTACCCTGTATGGAATATGAAGGAAATGGGTAAAACAACACGCGTAAATGAAAAAAAATGTAAGAAACGTTTATTTAATAACTTGTATTCCCTCCGCGAGCTCTTATTACTGCTTCCATACGGTTCTTCATCGATCGGATGAGAGTCACGATCACATGTTGTGGTATATTATCCCATTCCTCTTGGATTGCATTTTGCAGCTGGCTAAGTGTTTCTGGGGCTGGATCTCTTGCTCGAATTCGTCTCTTTAATTCATCCCATAGATGTTCAATGGGATTCATGTCCGGGCTTCTTGCTGGCCATACCATAATGGAGATACCGACTTCGGTAAGATAATCTCGTACGACGCCCGCGGTGTGAGCTCTAGCATTGTCGTGCATGAATATGAAGTCGTTGCCAATAAAATGTGCATAGGGCATCACATGAGGTTCAAGACACTGTTCGATGTACCGATGAGAGTTTAGTGCAGGCAGCCGTGGCCCAGATACAAAGGCAAGTTCTGTCTTACCGTCGGCGCTGATTCCTCCCCAAACCGTCCACGAACCGCCACCATAGCTGACCTTTTCTTCAATGCAGCATTGTGCAAAGCGTTCTCCATCTCTTCTGTAGACCTTGTTCCTTCCGTCGTTACCATACAGCATAATTTTACACTCATCAGAAAACAGTACTTTGCTCCACTGAAGGTATGACCAAGTTAGGTGCTCGCGTGCAAAGTTAAGGCGCGCTCTTCGATGGTCTGCAGTTAATTTCGGCCCATTCGCTGGCTTATGCGGTGCCAATCCGCGTTCCTTCAACCTTCTTCTTATTGTAGAGTCACTTACAGCTACTCTTCGTACAACGCGAAGCTGCTGCTGCAGTTGAAAAGCGTTAAGGCGTCGATTTCGTAAAGAGGTTGTTACAATAAATCGATCATCTCGCTCAGAAGTGACCCGATTCCTGCCAGATCCTGAACGGCGCGTGAACGAACCAGTCTCCCGATAGCGTTTGTAGACTCTATGAACAGATGATAAGCTTAGATGCAATCTTGCAGCCACAACACGCTGACTAAGTCCAGAATCCAGCAATGCCACCACTTGGGCGGCTTCTGCGGGCGAAGTATCCATATGTTTTAGAAAAAAAAGTTTTTTCAGACGTCCCAAAGTCACAGTAAATGAAATAAGAAACAAAAAGTTTAAAGACAAGCGCTAATTTTAGTTTTTAAACGAGAAACGTACTCCAACCCTAAATACACATTTGTCTCAAAACAGTGATTAATTTCATTTATAGGATAAACAAATGAAATTCTAATTTCGAATTTTGATTTTTTTCTTCTTACTGTAATGACCAAACTGCCAGCTACACAATAATGTTTTTTTTTTCATGGAATTAATTCTCTTTTGTAAAAAATTAGGACAAAAACAATAAAAACGAAAGTGTTTCGATTTTTTTGATGAGAAGTGTATATAAGTTCCAACCAGTACCAATTATAAGTACACCAAAACTAATTCCATAAAATTCTTAGAAAGTTCGTCTGATTCCACATCACATGCGCGACCTTACCGAAACCATTTTCCAGGAATGTTTTTGGAACAGATATTAATTAGTTCATGAAACTAATTGAACATCGATTGGATTAAGTTTGTCTACTGTTTTAGTATTGATTAACTGGTTGTTTATTTTTATACTAAATGGTATTTAGGTTAGTAGTATGTTACAGTTAACTACTTTGTTGATGTCGCGATCGCAAGCGTGACTGCCGAGTGTGGAGTCCTGAGTTCGATTCCCAGGCCGGGCAAAAATTGTTACTGGGTATTTCCATAATGGGCCTCATCAGAAGGCTTAAAGTCACCCAAAGAAGAACGATATCCGCAAGAGAACCAAGGTTACCAACATAGCCCGAAGGATCGTCAAACTGAAGTGGCAGTGAGCAGGGCACATTGCATTGCAGAACAGATGGTCGATGGGGCCGAAAAGTTTTGGAGTGGCCACCGCGTACCGGAAGACGCAGCGTTGGAAGGCCTTCCACAAGGTGGACCGATGACCTAGTGAGGGTCGCGGTTAGCCGATGGATGCGAGAATTTCTCTGTGACAGCCCGGAGTTTGGAATCTGGTGATGTTACACCCCTGTGCCTCGGAAAGCACATTAAGGCGTGGGTCCTGCGCCAGATGTCTCTCCGGTCGTGTCGGGTTGTGGTCCCATCGGAATATGAGTGTGATGGAAGAGCATACCTGTGTTTGCACACACACTTGTGCACTATAACATATCCCGCGCGGATGGCTGTTCTCCGTTGAGATTGGCCACCATGGCTGAAATCGGTCAGGAGGACTATAAGTTACAGAAAGCGGCAGCCTATTTTTGATCTCCAAAACCCAGAAACAAACACAATACCCTTTGTTAAAACTGTTGTCAGATTTTCTGGCAACTAGTCGTTACGACTTTCAGAGATTCCGACGGACGGAGGAGTCTCGGTGTGTTATGAATGATCACCCATCCACAGACTGACCTGTGCGGCCGTCATTTTAATATTTTATTTTTTTTCAAATTTTCCCAGTCAACCTTGAACCTAAAGCTTTGGCGATAAAGTTTAAAACCAATTAAAGAAATTTGACAGATTGCTGTAGCTTATGGTACTTGACTGTTCTATTTTGGAATTGACCTCCGACCAAAATTAGGATGATCAAGTGGTTGCAACTCGTAAGTGCTACTCTTGACCATGAAGTGCAGATTGATTCCCGGGTCGGCCGAAGTGTGAATGGGTTAAGTGCGAGCCAGACTCGCACACAAAGGTTTACCGTACCCGCACCATAAATCGGAAAAAATAACATATAGCTGCTGTATAAAGGGAATGTGAAATTTTATTAATACTTGTTCTATTCTATTCTATTATATTTTTAATATCTGGCAATCAAAGCCGATGACGACTATTCTGCCAATGTCCCAAGTAAATTGGAGAAGCAAGTGTGCAATATTTTAATGATTAGCAGAAAACGATTAATACTTGTTGTTATAACGGCAACAAAACTGTGAAAATGTCAACTGGCCTGGCTACCTATTAATGTTATTATGTTCATGAGTTCATGACATACAGCCTGCTGACAGACGGACTGACACCGTAGTCCCAGCTTGAATTCCAGTTCTGAACTCTCTCGCTTTGCTCGTTAGTTGAACTGTAGCATCCTAGTACTTCAAACTTTAATTCAATTATTTTAGTAAGTAAAGTATATCCCTACACTCATATTTATAAAGTAACTATGAACTGCTTTTACGCTCGGGATATGGCTCCCGTGGCATAAGACACCTACTGTTTTGTCCTCTCGGTGCCGAGAGAAAGAACAGATAAAATTTGTTCAGGAGATCGAGTCTATATTTTCGTCAAAGGTTCCCCTTATCCATAAATAAATATATAATAATAAATTCAAACGCTTTGTTCGGGTTTTGGCGGGGTAACCAATCGCAAGACGAAAAGACGCATTTCAGATATTATGTCTCCAAGAAAATAAACGACAACATTTTGTCGTGACATTGAACTTCTATAGTTGTCCATTTTTGGGAATCAAAAGGTAATAACCATTCAACCACTTCTTCAAAACATATCATTGTTGAGTGTAAACAAGAAACATCCGTGACTAATTTATTGCAAAAGTTATTTTAATATGCGAAAAAATAATACAACAGCATTCCTACTATTGATCAAAGTTCCAAACATTGCCAGAAATAAAATAAATAAAGAAATAACAACGGCCGGTGACGCTTAATTGTATTTTTCTTTTACTTCATTCATTCGCAGAAAAGTAACAAACAAAACGCATTCATTGAAACTAAAACAAAAGGGTCCACAGAACCGTAACGACCACGGAACGAAAACATATGACCGAGGTACCAGGGACACAGAATACGGCAAGCGATGTCTCATCCGACTCTTGCATCCGACTCAGCGCGAAAAGGAAGACAAGCTAACGTGGCTCTAATACCTTGCGCATAAAGTCCATTCAATACAGCACTGTATATCAGCTGCTGTTAACCGCAGTCACAGTTAGAACAAAATCGATCTTATTTCTTCTTACATAAAGTTTCTTGCAAAGAAAATGCCATTAGCTGGTGTTGTCAGTGACACGTAGCACATTGTATGAGAGGTGCTTTATGTTTCTGCCTGCCTGGTAGCGTACGTTGGGAAGAGGGTCGGGATACGGGATGGGCAGTCCGTGACACGCCCGTTCGTGGGAATGATCGCGGAACTCCTTATCAATTGGTTGAACGAACAACTCTAGTTAGTCACCATTTTATTAATAGATACCTAGTATATTATTGAGATGTTTTATGTATCTATACGGTAACTTGTAATTGATAATATTATTGTTACCACGTGAATAGTGTTATTATTATATGAATAGAGTTCGTTCATATTACATCTGAAATCTCAAATATTTTATTGTAATCCGTAATGTACACATACAGGTGGTAAATTGAAAATAATGGAAACAATTATGAACCCTGTCGGGCACAGCAAATTTTTAAAGTAAATAAGTAGAGAGAGGAAGAGCGCTTTAATACTAATTTTCCAATTTAGTAAATTGGATAATTTACTTTATTTTACATGTATTATTTAAATACCACAATGTTTATATTACTTTTGACATGACGCGGTAATGAAGTCTATCAACGTCTACCGAACTTTTTTAGCACGTTCTTAAAAACAAGCGAAAATCGGATAAAATATTTCTATGCATACAATGTAGACTTTTTGTACCCTGGATTTTGCCCACGTATTACTACATATATTATTATTAACATTATTTCGCTCTTTAAACCCAACTAATAACATTTGCTGCGATAACCTTATAAAGCACGTGCTTATTATTCATTAATAATAAATAAATATTTCCCGTTCCTTATTAAATTCGCAGAATCGAACATCGCCCTAAATAAAGAACAGTAATACTTATGATAAATGCGAAAGTGTGTTTGTTTGTTACCTCTTCATGACTTAACGGCTGATCAGAATTGGATGAAACTTGGCACACGGATAGACCATATCTTGGATTAGGACATAGGATTTATCCCGGGAGGATGTTTCCTTGTTATTAATTTCCGACTAACACGCGAGCGAAGCCGCCGGCGGCAACTAGTTTAAAATAATCCAATTAAACATGTGCCTAGCAACTGAAGTTATCAATTAAATTGGTGCTTGATTGTTTGGTTATCTCCTATGTTTTGTAAACATGCTAATTATGTGTTGACAAATACCGGAAAACTACACGATATCGGTAGTACAGAGTTGAAAGGTCCAAGGACTGTAATTATGATGACATGCACCTATAAAATGAATAATCATTAATTAATTTGTCCATTATTATGAATAATTTGCTCACTAAATGAGGGATTAGTGTATACTTACAGGATGACTCAATTCTCGATTTAGTAAGATCTCTTTCAAAGTTTAGATAGTTTAAAAATGAGATAAGCCCTGATTCGAATCTTAATGGGTGGAGGAAATAATTATAATGTATAAGAAAATCAATACCATAATATACCCCATATAACTAAATTAAAATATAAATAAGTTTAATATTTACTGGAACCTCTACGTCCCCGATAATACCTGCTGGGCCCCATAGTAAAAGTTGTTTATATTTTTTACACCATCTGCACGAAAATGTTAAATTACATGCTATGCAAACCTAACCTAAATTACGTCAATATAGCCTGCGAGCGGTGCGCGTCGCCCGCCACTGCTAGGTGCAGTTCGAAATGAGGTTCCAAATTCAAATCACATTATTTCCCGGCGGATTATAATGAAATTCAGTACAATATTATTGTGGTGGACCGGGGCACAGCTTGCAGCGGTGGCAGATAAAGGTGTCTTTGTCTTGGGCTAGCTTAAACCCCTTAGCTGCATTCAGGATTCTTGTATTAACTCCCTCGCTTCGCTCGTGAGTTAAACTCTATCCTTCATGTCATTTCATGACATAAGACATTACTTTATCCCCTCGGTGCATAATCTACTATTTCACCCCTTGAAAGTCTATCAATAGTTTAAAAGTCATCTGTATGAAAATCCCTTTAACAGGTGTTTACTCATTTGATTTTTGTACTATTTCTAAAATTCATATTTAACCAATTTATTTGCATACTTGATTGAATCATGAGGTGGTTTTGTAATTTACCTAACTTAATATTTTCATTTGCATAAAACTAGCGTAGGTACCGCATACCGGAAGACGCAGTGTGGGCAGGCCCTACCTCAAGGCAGACCGACGACCTAGTGAAGGAGACGGTGAGGGAAGCCGCTGGACGCGGGTACGTTACCACGTTAGTTCAAGTCGGGTTGTGGCGATGCAAGAAGTCAAGTCGGTCTAATCGGGCATTTGTGCAGCTTAACAGACACCTTTTTTTTTTAAAGGATGGGTAATCATCAAATTACTTCTTCCGCTCTGGGTGGAGCGGAAGGGCGTGTCAGACTCTTACTGACTAAAACCCATCCGTGTTCCTTCTAAAGCCCTTTGCTTTCCAGGGCCGCGGTGACTCTTTCGAACAAATTCCGCAACTATGGCAGGCTCTGGCCCTAGCGGGCCCCGTCTCCTATGCTGACATCTCTTTCTCTCTTTCTCTGACCCGGGCCTGGTGGTGATCGGACAGCGAGCCACCCAACGCTCGGCGTTCGCAGGCCCACGCCTACGGTGGCCGGGGATCGCCCTGCGACTCCTGTAGTCTAAATTCTTTCTTGACTTACCTATCTTAAATTCAAAACAGGGACTTCAAAAATAGCGAGAAAATAAAATTCTAATCTAATCACTAAGGACGAAATTCAATTTAATCGAGATCTTATTTATGCAGACAGAACCGTTACTGTCTTTTGAAAATTAAATGATATTTCCAATAAAGGCACGTCATGTATTTAATGGGTTTATCAACCTTTCAGCACCATAGTCTATCCCATTAAAACTTTTATAGTTATTGCAATATACAAGGTTTCTTTGTTTATGGAAATCAAAATATTTTGATTTCCAAAAACTTTGGGTGTGTATCTCAATTAAAAGTGCAGTGTTTTGTCTTGTTAAAAAGTTTTTGAATGCGAATTTGAATATATTTAAAGTTTGCTTTGTGATAAGGGCTTTAAACTTTTATTGCATTCATTAGAACTTGTTTTTCAGGAAAGTTTCTAAATCTCGACATTGTAATAAAAAATTCATTCAGATTTTAACATTGTAATATCTTTAATTTATATTTTTTTATTTTTGTATTGTTTGTCTAGTGCGACGTAGTAATTGTGTACGCCATAAATGGCAAAACATGTAGCTGCCTCATTTTAATTCTAAGACCTGTATACTGTATACTCATGTTTTGCAAAATAAATTTCTTATCTTATCTTATCTTTTAAATTCTAGAAGGAATTTAAAAGTTCTAGAAACTTTTCAGTACATGCCTGCGAAATTGTGACAATGAATTGCAGAATATGTCGATGTCATTGGTATGTAGGTATACTAGTCTCGTTGTAACCTCTCGTTGTAGCCGGTTTATGGGTGCCATTGAGCCAAGGTTTGTTCTGGAGGAAGACAATTCGAAGATGTTTGATTTATGGTTAGTTCTATAAAGAGTACGGCGCGGAATTGAAACGTTTATTCCGGCTAATAACTGTGGATTTCAAACTGTAATATCTGGTCAAACAAGTCCCTGCATTGTTCGAGTGAAGTTAGTCCGAAATGGTTAACCCGTTGTAGGTACCTACTTGTGTCACTTGGACAGTTTTTGTACCTAAATTATAGATACCTCGTAAATCTCTTCTGGATACCTACGCTCTATCCGGTTAACATGGACACGGTATTTTAGGGTTCCAAACCGGAGACGCGAAATCCAAAATACTTCGCACGAGAGTGTTGTACAGCAGCGTTCGAGTAGCGGTGGAGTTGAAATCTGTACAAGTTCTTCTAACAAAACCAGACATTTTAGAAGCTTTGGTTATGATGATGTCAAAGTCAGTTTGCTGTCAAGTTGTACTCCTAAGTCTCGAATAGTTCTACTTTCTTGAGTGTTACGCCGTTTAATGTGTAAGATGATGGGTACACGATTTTATTTCTCGTGAAAGTCATGTGGTAACATTTACCAGCGTTAAATAGCATCTTATTCTTTTGGCACCATTTCGAAATTGAATCCAAATCCTCCTGAACTTGACTAACGTCTTCGTGCGATTTAATTTCTTAATATATTTTTAAGTCGTCTGCAAAGATGGAACATTTGCAATGCTTTATTTAATTTACAATTTCGTTGACAAAGATCAAGAAGAGAATTGGACCCAAATGAGAACCTTGTGGTACCCCAGTTTTGACAATGAGCCCGTTTTAAGAATGACATGACAAAACCTTATATACGCAAGCAAAGAGTTCCTTGGATTGGATTATTGGATCGATTTATTAAAATTTGTCCGGTTCAATGATAAAAGGAAAGATTACCTACATAATCTTTTGTCACTGAGGTAACTTTATCAAAATGGGGTTTTATAGACCCATCAGATATCCAGTGTGAGAACGATATCCCTGTTCAGAAAATATACTTACCACACATTTGAGAGCCCCAACTGCACCTGTACTTTGAGGGACTTTAAGAATGCCGTCGATGCAGAGGAAATGGGGGTGGTCTTCTCTCCATACAAACACTCGCCTGTTTTCTTTCTGGTTTATGACCTTAATAAAGCAATGATTTTCTGCAGTAAAATAAATATAAACTTCTTCTATGTCCCTGATTTCCTTTTTGATGATATTTTGTAACACCAGCGAACTCACGCTAGTGCTACTTACTGATATTATTATAAATAAAACTATGTTTAAGGTTTAAACTTCAAAATATATTTGGCATCTGCCTTCAATGAACGTTGGTACCGGAGTCCCATATAAAAACAAAACATATTTTATATTCCTATTTCAAATTCTGTTTTACGTTTCTCCAGACGCTTCCAAAGAGCTACCTTGTCTGCCAGAGACCTGGAGCCAACGAGATCCTCCTAGCAATATTATCCGTAGCAGCACTAGAATGCTCAAAATTGTCTATAATTCTATATAGACCGTTGTTAACAGAGCCCTAGTGTACAAATTTGACAACTATTAATGAAAAAAGGAAAACATGGGATCACAGTATAAATCCTTCTTATTCAGTTTATGAAATTTCTTTTAAATCGGTCTTATATTGGAGGACGAAACATGTGAGAGCCAAACCTCCAATTACGACTTTTTACTAAGGATATTCAGTCTGTCCTTATCACGCTCGCTGTTTCGCAGAGCGACAGCGACAAATAATATACTTAAGTATTTGTTTTTGAGATAAAAATGTATTAGCAAGTACTGCGGATCGTAAATCGGACTTTTGACCTACCACTGATAAGAATTTGAGTAGCTGAACTGGCTTCTCTTCCTGTCTTCACTCGGGTGTATTAATAAAAAAATATTCTAGACTCGGCAATAGTGTAGCTTCTATCCACCAGAAAAATATTGTGTTGTTATCGGTTTATTGCTACAGACAAAAATATGAACAAACAATTTATTTAACCTTTTTATAATGTACTTCAGGTAAGTTTAGATTAATTTTCTAGACAAAAAAAATAAAAAATTGAAAATAAGATTTAGATAACTGAAAAAATTATGCTAAAACGTTCCTATTACAGACACTTGGGCGAACTTGTATAACAATAGCTAGTCTGATATAATTTATGAATCATGTGCTCTACCCTGCACACTTATGTGTAGCACCAATTTTGTAGCCCAATAATTCGTAAAATGACTGCCTTATTGTACTAGAATCTTTGCCTAACTAGAATAGACATTTCTATTATGACCAGAGATCGGAATAGGTAGACTATATTTATCTAATGTTCATGGAAGTAAGCAACATAGAGTTGATTATACCTCCTCTAAAATTCCGGAATCATAAACATAACGATTGTATCCCGGAATTTAAGAAATTGCAAATTACTTATTGCAGTTTGAATACATTTGAACTAAATTATTATACAGAAGAATTCTTACTCTTATTATGTTTTTAGAGTTCCGTACCTACTAAAACGGTTAAATTAAATAGCTTTGTTTTCGCACAACTCTCTTCTTTTGATTCTTCAAATCAATGATTTGTAACCATACTCACAGTCCATTTCATGTTTTTATAATCCCAGGTTTTAATTGTCATGATTTTATTTATTATTTCGGGATTTTACAGCAGGTATTATCAACTCTATGTTACCTATTTCCACGAACATTAGGTAAATTAGTCTACCTATTCCGATCTCTGATCATGACAAATCGGTGTTTGTTTTGGTTATCACACCAATTCGTCAGGTGGTGTTGTATTTTTTGTAAGATTTGTGTTTTGAACACAACTTTGGTCTTGTATAGTATTTCATTTAAAAACAACAAACAAACGCACAAACCGACACATTGAGAGTAATCTATTACTACAAACTATTTGCGTCATTTGATAACTTGTCACAACTTTATACATCGATATCTCTTACAACCTACATTTTAATCTGAGAAACAGCTGTTTTTTATTAACAAGTACCAATTTGTTCTTCTACTTGAGTAATCACCATCATCATCACCATTTCAGCCGAAAAGTAACCCACCTCAATAGATCTGCAACAAAATCCGTCGTAGAACTAGAACGCTTTCCGTATCGAGTCAATTTCTATAAACTTAACTAGGACACCAGAGAGCAAAGAAAGACATCCCTGTCCGAACATAGACTTAAGACTCGAAAGAAGGAAGAATTCAGAAAGAATTGACACGTATGGGCCAATTTTACTAATTTTTAAGCGACGACGCAGCATCTCAGTCGCAATCTGTCGCATAGAAGCTGTGGCATGTTTTCGTGAGATTTTTGTATGATCATTTTGATTTTTGACCAAAAATCTGTAGGTAATTCTTTGTAGAATTACCTACAGATTTTCCACTTTCTTGTTAAATTCCATTGACATCTTCACTAGTATTATTCAAGTTATATTTAACCGAAACGAAATAAACAGGAATATTCCTTTGGCCGGGAAATCTTTAGGTTATCAGCGGTCCTTGTGTGGTAGCCTGACTCACTGAGGAATGCCTGATAACAGATAACGCATGCAATTATTATTGCACAGCTATTACATTAAAACTCGTTTTATTCACGATATAACGTTTTTGCATTGCTTGGTTTATATTGAAGCCATCTATGCAGTTTTTTTTTCTTTTAGAATACGAGCACTGGTTTCAATTTGTACTAGGGTATCAGAAATCGTAGGAAGTGTAACTGCGATGCAAGCGAATGAACGTTTTGAGAAGCCGAGTTTTTCAATTATGTTCCCTTAACAAAGGATAACTATATGTGTATTTGATGAGGACGTAAACATAAAGATACTTTATACTTATGTAAGATTGCACATAAAATAAATGATTATCTAATAGAAGTTATTTTAACCAATCAAATCGCAGAAAATTATAATTCAACGGAGAGGATTCCCATCATCATAATTTATAAAAATTACGTGTATTTTCTTCTCACAAAGTTTTTTTTTTTAATTTTGACGTTAGGTGGAGAAACTACATTTAAAACAGTTATTTCGGAAATAAATTCCAGGTTTGCCCACCTCAAAATTTTGTTTATAAGTTGTAACCAGTAGCAAACATTTTCAAAATAATTTGTCTATTAATTTTAGTCAGTATTTTTTTTTTTTATTCAAGGTATGCAATGCTGCTGCCATTATATGGGATCTTTAACACAGGATGAATAACTAGTATAATAGTTCGTAAATTTATAATACTCGATTTAACACTTAAATTCGTTTATACATGAACAACTGCTCCGTTGGTCTCGCGGTCGCAAGCGCGACTGGTTGGGCAAAAAGTGTCATTGGGTTTTTCCAAAAGGAATTTCTCTGTGACAGCCCGGAGTTTGAAACTTGGTGGTGTGACACCCCCGTGCCTCGGAAAGCACGTTAAGCCGTTAATCCTGCGCGATCTCTCTTTGGCCGTGTTAGGCTGCCGTCCCATCGGAATATGAGAGTAATGGAAGAGGGAGTGCACCTGTGTTTGCGCACACACTTGTGCACTATACAAATGTCCCAATGGCTAATCTCGGTTGTGATTGGCCGCCATGGCTGAAATCGGTTAGGAGGACTATACATGAACAATTGAAAATATTATGATTGAAGTGCTTGATGCAATTAATATAACGGATTTGAAACTTGACACTCGCGTAAAACATGCCCTGGAATTGGACATATGATAATACATACATACATACGAAACTACGAGTACTATGGAATTATGAATACAGCCTTTGATTTATATTTCACATAACACGTCATACTTGAAAGACATACAGGTTAAAACTCCAGTTAACGGTGTAAGCTCACTAGTGTCTGAAATCACAATGGGCGTATCTCAAGGCTCAACATTAGGTTTATTCTTTTTTTTAGTTTATTCAAATGATTTGTCCCAATTACTTCTAAATCAACCAAAGTTGGGGTTATTTGCTGATGGCACATCTTCGATACTTAAAATGGATCGACTGCCACTAAATCTTAATGATGTCAAGAACGTTATGAGCATTTTGAAGGAACACGGGAGACTTGTGGTTAGTAAGAGTCTGACACTCCTTCCCGCTCCGCCCAGAGTGGGAGGAGTCATTTGATGATTTCCCATACAAAATAAAAAGGTATGCAAGGTTGGTGGTTCATCTTCACTTAGGTTCGTTAGGTTTGCAGTAGACGTCACGGTCAACCGGCACCCCAATTTCATTACTCATAAAATCAGATTTCACAATCGAAAGTAATGCCATTGATTCCTATGTTTTAAAATTAACTATGGTTGAGCTGAATGGTGCTGATGCACACGTCATGTTCGTGAACGGGCGTCATCCCTTAGTTGCCACTGGCTCATTTTAATATTTGATACTGTAAATTGTTTTTCTTTCTTACATTGTTCTCATATATAGAAGCAACAAGGATTTTTGTAAAAATGGAATGTTTTAAAAGAGTGTCCGTGGAGTTTCTTGGACATTATACTCTACAGAGATCTACTTGAATAAATGACTTTTGATTTTAAATTTTGATTTTGATAAATATATAATTTAAAATATAATATTAATTATAGATTATGTACTAGGTATTTTATAAATTCTCATTTCTAGAAACACATCGACTTTATTAATACACTTCTGGACACATCTATTGGCCCACCTTAGAGTTTAGGTTTCGATGGCCCCTACCGAAATATGATTGCTAGATTGAACAAAAACTGTTGATGCAGTTTTAAACCTGATACATTTTACCATCTTTTTCGATCGTATTGTTTTAAATTTGAATTCAGAATACCATACGACATGGAGCTACGCCTAACAAGTCGGATATGCGCCTTGTTAAAGGCAATTGATTTTTGAATAAAAAACATGTTTTATCAAATAAAGGTTTAATTTAATAACGCGTGTTGCCTCCATGGGCATCTACCACAGCTCTCATACGATTAGGCATAGAGTTTATCAACCGCTCTATGCAATTTTGAGGGATCATCTCCCATTCCTCTTCTATGGCAGTTTTCAACTCCTGCATCGTCTGGGCAACTGGCTGACGAGCCCTAACACGTCTTTTTAGCTCGTCCCACATGTGCTCAATGGGGTTCATGTCTGGGCTTCTGGCTGGCCAGTCCATAACTGTGATGTTCACATCCCGAAGATATTCCCTGACGATGCCGGCCGCATGGGCTCTTGCATTATCATGCATAAAAAGGAAATTTGGGCCCACATAGTCCGCGTATGGTATCACGTGAGGTTCTAAGCACTCACGAATGTACCTTTCAGCATTTAATGTTGGCAGCCGTGGTCCTGTAACAACCTCAAGTTGAGTTTTGCCGCTCGCGGATATACCGCCCCAGACAGTCCATGAGCCACCGCCATAAGCAACCCTCTCTTCAAAGCAGCATTGTGCGAAACGCTCTCCCTTACGTCGGTAGACCTTCTTCCTTCCATCATTGCCATGTAACACAATTTTAGACTCATCAGAAAAGAGTACACGGCTCCAATCTTGCTGTGTCCAATTTAAATGACTGCGTGCGAAATGAAGGCGCGCTGTTCGGTGGGCTCGCGTTAGTTTGGGCCCATTAGCTGGCTTGTGTGGTACCATATCGCGTTCTTTTAACCTTCTCCGAACAGTTCGAGCGCTCACAGATACTCCGTGGAAGTCGCGAAGTTGGTTTTGTATCTCAATGGAGGTAAGGTGACGATTTCTCAAGCTGGTCGTCACGATGAATCGATCCTGCCTTTCAGTTGTGACCCGAGATCGTGGCCTTCCTTGGCGACGAACAAAGCCGCCAGTCTCTAGGTACCTCCGATAAACATTTCGGACCGCAGATCGACTTAAATTAAGTTGAGCACTCACGTTTCTTTGGCTGTGTCCGGCCTGAATAAGTGCCACAGCTTGGGCGGCGACTTCAGGTGAAGTATCCATAGATTATTGATAGAACCTCACCTTAATGTTAAGAATAAGTAATGTTTGTTGCAAAACCAAAGATATCAATCACTTTTTCAAGAATTAAATCCAAGTAAACCAATAAAACCAAGTTTTCTTAGTATTCGATTGTTTGATATCAACAAACAGGCTCCAAATTGTCTTTTGTTTCTTTAAATTCTGTGTTCGAAATTCAAAAAAAAGACTATTGAATGAAATTGTGAATGTGCCAGGTTCAAAACTGCATAAAAACTTTTTGCTCGACCTAATATAAAATTTTAGCTAGGACCAAACGAAACTGAAAATACAAGGTGGGCCAATAGATGTGTCCAGAAGTGTATAACGACAGGGTGTTTTCAATGTCAGAATAACATTATTAACTTCTATTTCTACCATTAATTATACCTCATTTTACTTCATTTGACCAAAAGCACTGCAATTATATTATTTTATACTGCAGAATTTTCAATTTTATTTACTTCATTGTACTGTCAGCTTCAGAACACGTATTGTTTTCATATTAGAGTGGGACTTGTATTCTTAAAATGCCATTTCTAAAAGGATCTGGTATACTAGAATCATTTTTAACGTTTAAAGGAACTTTGTTGATTACTCTGTTCTTTGGGTTTTACTTCAAATGTAGTGAATCTGTTATTGTTTGTTTGTTAACAAAAGTTTACTGCATCGTCTGCGGTGTCCTGAACATTATATTTTATTTCTTCGTTCTAGATCATTTTGATCTTGATTCATTCGCTTCCAATCTTTACACTTGTGCAATGGTAATAGAAATATTAACAAATATTCTGTTATCGTTATTCATCGAAGCAGAGTTTATGATAAAATTTTCTTCAACAATGACTTCTAACTCTTTGTTTATTTTACAAAAGAAACATACTTCTTATGTATCATATTTAATGACATTCCTTTTAATAATCCTGCAAATACTGAACCTATGCATTAATGACTTACAAGGCTATCCGATACTTGAATACTTCATGTATTTATTTCATGAATTCTCGTGTCACTTTCATCGACTCTTTGTGCTGTACGTATCAGATAATTATAGAAAAACTATACAAATACTTTGTAAAAGACTAAAAGATAATTTCAAAAATAAAGAAATAAATGATGATATGAAAATTAAACATGTTCAAAACTTTATTGATACTTATATGAACATTTCAAACAATTTAAATTCAACTATTATAATTATGCGAGTAAAGGTAATTTAAATAGAATCTTTAAAAAATACTGTGATATGATTTTGTAATAGTTTAATCTGACTTATTTTTTTTTTCAAACTTATTAAAAATAGTTTGCCGTACTTTGGATTGATAGAAAAACTACGAAATTTCTATTACAACAACAAGCGAGAAAGCTATGGAAAATTTTATATATATTTTTTTTTCTCAGATGATTGCAGCTTTCGGATGTGATATCTTAAAAATTATCTCTTTCGTTTATTATATTTGTATCTATAAATTTCTGGTAAAAACGTATTGTTATTATGTGAAATATGTAACTTTACGTCAATCTTTTTTTTGTGTGGACATAAATGACGTTTCTGTTTTAGGACCCTTTTTTGATGGTGCCTTGGTGTTTAAACTTGATGATTGCTCTATCATTGTTGTGTTTACCTTCAATATTCATGGAATGCTGTGCAAATGACTTGGACGACGTGAAATCTATATTTGCAGATGAGTTATTACTATACAAAGGTATCGAATGACTAGTTAAAGTTATTCGAGTCGATCTGTTGTGTGTAAAATCAGTCAAATGCTGAGTGGTCACAAGAGCAATGTCCTGATAATTGTTCTTCTGACCACTCAACGCTCTGACCTATCAGAGCAATGCACAATGACACGATACGCTAGTGGTCAGAGCCGCAGCATGGTACGCCAGTACTCAGGGCAATAGCACGATATGACAGGTTTTTACGTATATTTTTAATGTTCGATTTGTTTTTTTTTGTCATGTTCTTCTAAAATATTATTATTGAGTATTCAAAAAACAATACCCTTTTTTAACAAACTTCAAAAAAAGGAGGATGTATGTTTTCTTTTGTGTATTTTTTACCTCACAACTCTATACTTTATTTTCAATACTTTTTTTTTCTAGTTAAATATTTCACTACTTATAATGTTATTGTATTTTGTATTTTTCAGATAAAAAACTCCGTCTTGTTTTGTACGACGCACTTGGATACATTGACGCCCGCTCTTCTAAATACGCGATGTGGAACCAATTCCCTCTTAACGTCAACTTAATTTTGGGTTTCTTTAACCTTTGTATTTCATACGGTGTAGCCTTATTACAGTTTTCATATTAGTTTTAACAACAGAGCACCGAGACACCTCGATGACCGCTGCTTGAGACAGCATTATCAAAATTATCCATACAAACCACACGTGTGTCAGTGAGTGTGACTAATATACTGTCAAAGCCATACTCACACTGACAGTGACAATCTGACTATAGTTTTGACAGACAAAACTTTTGTTTATTGCAATCGTGTGGCAAGCGCAATATCTTTTGAGATAAGTGTTTTTAATGAATAAATTAACTTAGATGATGAAACACTCTTGTGTGTTTTAATGGACTTGAAGTCAATTCTCATCATAATACTGTCGTGTCAGCTATCCGAACAAGAGGAATGGTAAATTATAGCAGTGGGCGTTGTAAGAGGCGACTAAGGCACTCGCCAGAGAATGGGAAGCAGCATTCTCTGTGCATTGCAACAGCTACACTGCGATCGCCAACCAGCCTGCTAAGTTAGGTGATTATGGCAAACCCCCCCCCCCATCCCTTGGGAGAGGCCTATGTCCAGCAGTGGACGTCTTTCAGCTGGTGATGATGATGATGATGATTTACTAGCACTTTGTTGTATTCCCAGAAAGCCAATTATCGTACTGTAAAACTGTTGAGCAGGGGACGACTTTCGGCTGATATGATGATGCAATACTGCTCATCCTGCATTAAAAGTAGCATAACGTTTTATAGCTTAAAGGATTAAAATAATGCAAAATTTACACGGAATTTGTTCAGAAGATTTCGCGTCATTTAAAAATATCCAACCTATTGTTTTATAATATATTTAGATTCGAAGTAACAGTGTGATTTTTTTAAGGATGGTATCTATTTCCTAACTTCTATTTCCATTTTTAATTTTGGAATAAATTACTTGTACTTGTATAATAAATTTATTTCATAAAAATTAAAACAAACTGTACAACATCTTAACAACTAGATCCCTACTAAACTAATACAAAAACTATAAATATAATTTTTAATTAGTTTTCTAAAACACTAAAATATTATTTTTGTAACACATATTCGATTTTCTGTGAATTCGGTGTATTGTCAGCTTCAGACCACACAATAGTTTTCATAACAATGTGTGACTTAAATTAAAAAATGCCATTTCCAAAAGGATCTGTTAAACTTGAATCATTTTCAACACTCAAACAGATGATTTTGATTAATCTATTCTTTGGGTTTTACTTACAATTTTGAACCTGTTATTGTTTATTTATTCAAAAATTGTTTATTGCTTCATTTGCTACAATTATCGTTTATTATTCATCGCTTTAACAATGGCCTCTTATTATTTGTACATTATAAAGAAGAAACACATTTCTTATGTTTCATATTTTATGACATTTCTTTTTGTAACCCTGCATACAATCAATATATTTATTGACGACACACAAGTGGTGTATTCACACCTTATTTCAACATTTTTCGTGTCACTTTCATCGACTTCTTATGCTGTGTGTATCTAAGAGGTATAGACAAACCGTACAGGCGCTTTGAAAAACCCTAAAAGATAATTAAAAAATCAAGAAATAAATTATTCTATAAAAATTACGTATGTAACATAACTTGAATATTGTATGTGCATAACTTTATTGATAATTTAATTATAACCAACTTTCAAACAATTTGAATTTAAGTATCAAAGCTATGCGAGCAAAGGTAAAAAAAACAAATAAATAAATCTTAAAATAAATACGATAATATAGCAAAATATAGCTTTCCAATAGTTTTACCTAATTTTGGTTTTGCTAACTTATTAAAAATAGATTGCTGTGCTTTGGATTTATAAAAAAAAATAGTTATCATTCAACAACAGACGAGAAAGTAATTTTTTTTTTCAGGTGATTGCAGGTTTTGGATGTGATATCTTAAACATATTCTGCTTCATTTATTATTACGAGGTGAGCTGTTAATCCATATAATCAACATGGAATGACAGATCACGTGACATCTTGATTATATGGATTGACAGCCCACGTCGTGATCACTTCGCCCAAGCCTTCACTTCGACATGTTTGCAGAATCGACCGGCTGATATCTGAACGTGATGATTTTCTATACTATGTTGTGTTTACCTTCAAAATTCATGGAATGCAGTGCAAATGACTTGGATAACGTTAAATGTATATTTGCAAAAGAGTTATTAATAGGGATGTTGCCTGGGTTAAAAAAATATGACTCTATTTAGTCCGTCAGTTAGATTATCAAAAAATATAGGATACGTATTTTTTATTTTATTCTATGTCAATTGGGTTAATATTTTTTTAACTGCTCCATTAGTCTCGGGGTCGCAAGGGCGATTGCTGAACGTGGAGTCCTGGGTTCGATTCCCGGGTCGGGCAAAATTGTTATTGGGTTTTTCGAATAAGAATTTCTCAGTGACAGCCAGGAGTTTGAAAGTTGGTGGTGTTAAAGTCAAAGTCAAAGTCAAAGCATTTATTTCAAATAAACCATTAACAGGTACTTTTGAACTGTCAAAGTCAGTCCGTTAAAAAAATTAAGCTATTTGCACGTTCGAAAGCGTAGATCTCTATGGAGAAGAACGTGCAAGAAACTCCACGGACACTCTTTTAAATCATTTTATGTTTACAATAATCCTGGTTACATTAACCTTGTTGCTTCTATATAAAAGAACAATGTAATGAAAGAAAAATTAAATTTATAGTATCAAATATTAAAATGAGGCAGTGGCAACTAAGGGATGACCAGTCTCCACTGACGGCGCCCGTTCACGAACATGATGCGTGCATCAGCACCATTCAGCTCAACCATTTTGAAGGGAACTGAATGATCCGATACACGCCCCACCATCAGCGAGACATTAGAGTGAGCATGACACACCCTCAACTGCCCCCGCTATTTCATGTCAAACAAGGAAACTATCTATTAACATAATGGTCCATGGTCCTCACATTTACAGAACTTGAAATAAAAATTGCTTCTACATTATATAAAACTATGAATATCAATCTGAAAAGACAGAAAAAGAAAAGTTTATTCCAAACATAATATAAGATTATGCGGAATAGTATTATTATTAGACATAAAAGAGGGTGAGCATCTCTTCCAAATATAAAACCTAACTAGTGGAACCAAGCGGCTGAGGCTGTGGAGCAGGACCGGCATTTAGCCAAGCATTTTTATCAAGGATATAATCTTCCAATTTATAATATCTACCACCTATATACCAATCTATATATGTCTACATAGAGTGCGTTTTATGCATGTTTTGAATTTTTTCTCCTTCAGTTCGAGAATCTCACGTGGTATTTTATTATAAAACTTAACACAATATCCCATAAAAGAAGTGTGTACTTAGCCAATCTGAATCGGGGTTGATCTAATTTATTCCTATTTCTAGTATTAAACACACACATTATGTAATGCGCGCAGCAAAGGAGTGGAACTCTCTGCCTGTGTCTGTGTTTCCGAACGCATACGACCCTAATCTCTTCAAAATTAGAGTGAACAGGCTTCTTCTGGGTAAGCTCGCTCCATCGTCGACTTTGTCTCTGTCATCTATGACCTAGACTAGAGTCAAGAGCAAACCNATATGGCTCTGATGGCTCTTTTCTGCAGAATAAATATAGACTCGATGTCTGCAGCTCGTCCCCATAATAAGATACCGTAAGACATTATACTATGAAAGTAACTAAAATAAACCAGCCTCGCGGTATCTATATCCGTAAATTGACGGATTTTTCTGACAGCATATGCTGCTGAACTTAGCCGTTTTGCAAGAGATGTTAAATGAGTACCCCATTGTAGCCTTGAGTCAAGCGTGATCCCTAGGAAAACCGTGTCTTCGACGAATTCAAGCTTCTCTTTGTTCAATACTATGTCCCAAGTATTACTTTTGACATTCGGTAAAGCAAATCTGATGCACTTAGTTTTTTTCCCATTGAATACTAAATTATTCGCAGTGAACCAATTTTGGACCTGCTGTAGCGCATTATTTACGTCGTCAAGGCTTGTAGAACGTCTATCTATCTTAAAAATTAAGGACGTATCGTCAGCAAATAAAACCATGTCTGGCTGATTTTTTAAAAAGAGAGGTTAGATCCCCGTGCTTCAGAAAGCATGTTAAACTGTTGGTCCTGCGCCAGATCTCCCTCCGGTCGTTTCCAGTTGCCGTCCCTGCCTGTCACACACTTATGCACTATAATAAGTCCCGCGCCGGTGGCTAGTATCCGTTGAGATTGGCCGCCATGGCCGAAATCGGTCAGGAGGACTATACATACTTGGTATTTTATAAATTCTCATTTCAAGAAACACATAAACTTGATTACTATAATGACAGGGTGTTTTCAAGGTTAGAATTACATTTCAATTTCTATTTCCACCTTTAATTAACATCCTTGCACTTTAGTTTACTAAAAGCACCACTATATTATTACTTTCTCATATTATTTTTTTTACAGACTTGATGTCAGTGTCAGCTTCAGAACCCATAATTGTTATTGTTTTCATAAAAGCGCGACTTACATTTTATAAAATGCCATTTCCAAAAGTTAAACTAGGATCTTTTTTAACGTTCAAAGGAATTTTGTTGATTAATCTGTTCTTTGGGTTTTACTTCAAATGTAGTGAATCTGATATTGTTGGTTTGTTAACAAAAGTTTACTGCATCTTCTACGGTGTCCTGAACATTATATGTTATTTCTTCGTTCTAGATCATTTTGATCTTGATTCATTCGCTTCCAATCTTTACACTTGTGCAATGGTAATAGAAATACTAACAAATATTCTGTTATCGTTATTCATCGAAGCAGAGTTTATGATAAAATTTTCTTCAACAATGACTTCTAACTCTTTGTTTATTTTACAAAAGAAACATACTTCTTATGTATCATATTTAATGACATTCCTTTTAATAATCCTGCAAATACTCAGTCTATGCATTAATGACTTACAAGGCTATACGCTACTTGAATACTTCATGTATTTATTCCAAGAATTCTCGTGTCACTTTCATCGACTCTTTGTACTGTACGTATCAGATCATTATAGAAAAACTATACAAGCAATTTGTAAAAGACTAAAAGATAATTTAAAAAATAAAGAAATGAATGATGATATGAAAATTATACATGTTCAAAACTTTATTGATACTTATATGAACATTTCAAACAATTTAAATTCAACTAATATAATTATGCGAGTAAAGGTAATTTGAATAGAATCTTTAAAAATACTAAAATATGATTTTGTAATAGTTTAATCTTACTATTTTTTTTTTCAAACAAACGATTTTATTTTCCATACCTTAAAAAACTACGAAATTTCCATTACAACAACAACAAGCGAAGAAACTATGGAAAATTCAATACATATTTTATTTATTTTTTTCAGATGATTGCAGCTTTCGTATGTGATATCATAAAAATTATCTCCTTCGTTTATTATATTTGTTTCTATAAATTTCTGGTAAAAACGTATTGTTATTATGTGAAATATGTAACTTTACGTCAATCTTTTTTTTGTGTGGACATAAATGACGTTTCTGTTTTAGGACCCTTTTTTGATGGTGCCTTGGTGTTTAAACTTGATGATTGCTCTATCATTGTTGTGTTTACCTTCAATATTCATGGAATTCTGTGCAAATGACTTGGACGACGTGAAATCTATATTTGCAGATGAGTTATTACTATACAAAGGTATCGAATGACTAGTTAAAGTTACTCAAGTCGATCTGTTGTGTGTAAAATCACTCAAATGCTGAGTAGTCACAAGAGCAATGTCCTGATAATCGTTCTTCTGACCACTCAACGCTCTGACCTATCAGAGCAATGCACAATGACACGATACGCTAGTGGTCAGAGCCGCAGCATGGTACGCCAGTACTCAGGGCAATAGCACGATATGACAGGTTTTTACGTATATTTTTAATGTTCGATTTGTTTTTTTTTGTCATGTTCTTCTAAAATATTATTATTGAGTATTCAAAAAACAATACCCTTTTTTAACAAACTTCAAAAAAAGGAGGATGTATGTTTTCTTTTGTGTATTTTTTACCTCACAACTCTATACTTTTTTTTCAATACTTTTTTTTTCTAGTTAAATATTTCACTACTTATAATGTTATTGTATTTTGTATTTTTCAGATAAAAAACTCCGTCTTGTTTTGTACGACGCACTTGGATACATTGACGCCCGCTCTTCTAAATACGCGATGTGGAACCAATTCCCTCTTAACGTCAACTTAATTTTGGGTTTCTTTAACCTTTGTATTTCATACGGTGTAGCCTTATTACAGTTTTCATATTAGTTTTAACAACAGAGCACCGAGACACCTCGATGACCGCTGCTTGAGACAGCATTATCAAAATTATCCATACAAACCACACGTGTGTCAGTGAGTGTGACTAATATACTGTCAAAGCCATACTCACACTGACAGTGACAATCTGACTATAGTTTTGACAGACAAAACTTTTGCTTAGCGTAATCGTGTGGCAAGCGCAAAATCTATTGAGATATCGTGTCAAATTACACACACATCTACTTGAGTACTACCCTTCTCTTGCTTGCATTGCTTATCTGACAATTGTAGAAGAAGAGTCAGAAGAGCAATGTCAGGGCACGCTGTAGATCAAAACAACAGCATGGTATACAGTAGTCAAAGCAATAGAGTGGTACATTAGTGATCGGAGAAAATAACACGGTATTTATACCTACATATAATCCGCCCGGTTTTTGTACACATTTTTAATCGTTTTTCGGGTGTCTTAGGAAGAATAAATAAATGTCCATTTCTTTCTATTTCATTTTCTAATTTGTTATTGTTGCCATGTTGTTGTGTCGTCGCCGTGTCGTTTAATGTATTTAGTCCTTCTTTGCGATGTGAGTCCGACTCGCCATTGGTCGGTTTTTAGTTCTAATGTTTCTTTAAAATAGTATTGATTTTCATTATTTTTTGTATTTTTACTGACAAAAACTACGCAATGTGTTATATGACGCTCTAGGATATATTGAAGCCTGCTCTTCTTAATACTCAATATGGAATCAGTTCCCTCTTAACATCAACTTAGTTTTGGATTTCTTTAATCTATGTTTATTATTTGTTATTTAATCCATCTAATTTAATCATTAATATTGTTATTATTCTAATTTTTACATTCAAGTTCATTTTAATTATGAAATATTATTGATATTATTTCGAATCACATTGTTATCCATCTATATATTAATTATTATTATGTATTGAGATCTACATAATATGCTGAGCTTACCTATAATTTAGATGCATGTAATGCTATTATATTTGTAAATGCTTGTACTATGAATGTCCTTTTGTGTATTTAGTTGGTTTGCTTAATAAATAAATAAATTAGGTTTACTATATAACACGGAGACACCCTGGCGACCGCTGCTTTGGACGGCATTATTAAAATACTCTATATAAACCTAGCGTGTGTCCGCGAGTGTGACTAATACGCTGTCAAAGCCATAGTCAGACTGTCAGTGACAATTATGACTATGTCTTGGATAGTCAAAACTTATTGGTAATGGCGACTCTAGTTGTGCCTTTTGCTTTTGTTCTTGTGATTTGAGCTTATTAGAAGCACCAACTGAAAATGTTCTTAACCCTTTCAGACCTGAATTATTTTTTTCTGTCCAATGAATCTAAAAAAAATCCCGTAGCTAGACTAGTGTAAAAAGACAATGGTAAAAATAATGAAAAAAATCCTAGCTATCAACTTTTCAAGAAAAAATAGTTTTTCTTTTAGTGTACAAATGTGCACATCCGTCCTACGTA
>NDFZ01003484.1:0-29126 GCA_002192655.3 Mamestra configurata
TACGAGACATCTAGAAATGAAAGAGTCGAGTTCTTCTAATTTGGTACGACTTTAAAACCGTCAATGACTAGGCACTTGGCTCCTTACGTACTCACACCTTTGCATCAAAGTTGGCCCCAGTTGAGATCCCTGTGGAACTCTTACGTCGCCACATAACATTGTCACATAGTGACGGTTGCTGGAAACTTCGTAAGTTAAAATATATTATTATCAATGTGGAAATATGGTTTCTGCGCCCTTATATGTCTAGATAGGTACTGCATTAAAACTAGTTATTTCAATTTGATGATATCAAATGCACTGGTAAAAATAAAAGAAAAAGATTATAGGTTGATGATTACCGGTTGGCGGTTGGCCATCAAGTTATGCTATGTTAGGTACATCCATTCTGCTTCCGTATTTGTCAAAAAAAACTCATAATTTTTCCAAAATCCATGTTGATCTTAAACGGGAGAGATGTAGATTTTTCCTGCTTAATACTAGCTATTTAGCTGTAGACAGTTTGTTTTACTGTTACACGCCAATGTTATGATTTTCTCATAAGTATCGCATTATTAAACAGTCAATACCTCAACATCCTAAAGGCAGCCCTCACTCGCTCGTATTGTGTGATCGGGAATTCTTGTGCATAACGTGATATTGCAGTGCAGTACATTTGAGAGCAGTGAAATAATTAATATTTCATAATGTTGGGCATGTAAGTAGTTTTTTTAATTAAGTAACGAGGTTAATTTGAGTGCTATTTGTATCTACCAAGGTAGAAAAAATTAAATTAAAACAGTGGATAGCATGTAACTTAGATGTTGCAGTTTAGCCCAAGAATTAGAATTATTGGTCATTGTTTCTATTTCTTGGCTCTCCATGTAGGTTTAGAGAACTAATTATTATGATTTCACATAATCTACCTATGTCACAGAAATAAGGAATGTGTGTAGTGAAGTGTGTTATATTTTGGCTGTAATTTATTCTATTTTTTGTTTAATAGAATTGAAAGTCTTTCCAACCAAATATAGCATATTTTTTAAATCATGTTCAAACTGCTGTGTGTGACATGAAAACTTTTTATTCTCAGGCTCTCAGGTCTTGGCGTCTTCCTCTACTTCATGATTTGGCTGACCAAGAAGTTAAACGAACTTCCAAGTCCCCCCACAAAGCCGCCAGGGTGGACCACTACGACGGAATGGAATCGTCATAATGTGCAAGGTTGATATGAATCAAGCGCGGATAAAAGTACCTACCTGCCAACAACGAGTACCTACCAGAGTACCTTAGCGTAAAACCACAAACGTTTTAGGGATTGCATCATACCATGACCCTTACGGCCATAGACTAGGTACAAAACATGACACTAACTTAGAGCCTATAGTAGAATTAAATTCTCAATAAGCCAACCTTTGGCAATTTATTGCCCTAAACTCAATAACCATGATTAATTGTCGTCATCCTTGAAAGGGGGCCACCTTTCAACAAATTGTAAACTATTTTTTCTTATTGAGACACGGATGTATTGGAAACTATTGAATTTGTATGGGATTTATTGTACACAAAACGATTTTTTCACAATATATCGAGAAATTATAATCTAATAAAGATTTATTACAATCTTACGGAGTCTGAAATTTTCCGGTGACATATCTACAGACTAAAATTAGGTTATAACTATGTTAGTATGTTATTTAGAGTTATAGGACTCAGTTTTGGTCAATGTCCAGTGGTGGCAAGTGCAAACGTACTGCCTAATTTCTGACTAAAATCTATTTTGTTTATGAAATTTGTAAAAAGTAGATACGTAAAGTCGAAAAACGTCATTACATCAGAAATGGCATTTATCACTGCAGTTGGCTCCACAAAGGCCGCGCCTTTGGCTGGGGCGTCAATTGCGTTTCGACTGAAATGACAAAGTTTGCCCACTTACATAAGAATGTACCAATTAGGGACCTATGTTTTATCTCATCATCATCGTCATGCCCTTATCCTATGTTACTTGCGGTCGGTGCAACACGTTTTTTTCTTCCATTTTGTCCTGTTACTCTGTCAGCCGTCACCCTATCACTAACTCCCTTTTCTTCCGTATAAGTCCTAAAACAATCCATCCATCTTTTCTCTCCCTCTCCCTGTCCATCCATCCACATTTTATATTCATAACTCTTTTAGTTACATGCATTTCATCCCTCCTCTTCACATGACCATACCAAGATAAGCGGTTCCCTTTTAACATTTTCGTCACTTGCGCCACTTTTAAACTACCTCTAATATAATCATTCCTCACTTTATCCACCTATGTTTTATATTATTATTACTTATAAAAAATGAATCGCCGACATGTAAGTATGAACGCGGAACGACTTGAACGAATTAAATAATATTTTTTTTTTGTGTTCGTAATTGTCAGGGCGAGGTTTGCATACAAGAAAATTTCGAAAAAAAAATATGTCCGGGCGAAGCCAGGGCGTGCCACTAGTAATTTATGAAAAAAACCTAAAATAAGTATTCATTAGGTTAGGTCCCTATTGTAGTTTTACAGATTTTTTTAATAATAAGGTAAGGATAGGTAAGCAAAAATTACCTCTATCTTAAATGTGCCATCCTTCGGCATAATTCAAAGAACGGGTAGCGCCTGTGTGTGTTACATACCAGCAATAAACTGGCAACGAAAAAGAGGTTAAGTACATGTTTATTCTTTATCTTGGCTAACCAAGGTAGCGGAAACCTTAGGCCACGTTTCCACCTGCAAACAACTCGCATGCAAGTTTAATAACATTGCGGTGCACGACCGAGCGATTGATTACAATATACCTTGGTAGCCCGCATTGTAATGCAACTTGCATGCATGCTAGTTGCAGGTGGAAACGATTCCTTAATCTTAGAAGCAATCAAATAACTTTCATCACAATCTGTATTGTAGTTTTAGCGGTTTTCGATCTGATACCTTATATGTAAGGCATTGTATGTAAATACTACTGCTAATGTTAAGGTTTATGTAATCATTAATTAAATACCTAATTAATTTAGTAGTTGTCTTTTATTTTATTATCCCCTTTTAAAACCTTCAAAGTACCTAAGCTTTTTCCCATGAGCGTAGTTTGGGATAGCCTGACCGAAACTACAAAACCCCACGTGCTACGGTCCCTGCATCTATCTATTTCTTTCTTTACGACCAACTGACAAAATGGGACAATTTTATATAAATAAATCTTTATTTCTTGAGACAACATACAGTCCCGTTTGTTAGTAAAAAAAAAACAAAACAAAAAACATGAATCATTAATTGGCATTTAACTTTAAAAAAATGTTTAAAAACTTAAATTAAAAATTTAAAAAACCCCCGACACAAAAACCTACCTAAAAAAAGTACGAAATAATAATTTGATTTATTTAACAACCTGTACATAAAAACTAAAACACCGCTAAAATATTAATAATAATTACAACAAAATATTAGTTAGGAAGAATCTAAGTACCTACCTATTAATATTTCTACAAAGAAAACGTCGCGTCGGGGGGTCGTCTTTATTTTAGATTTAACATTTTTGTTGCCAGCAGCTTGAATGCGTGATCCGCGTGATCCGTGGGTGTTATGGGCGACAGTTACCGCTTACCATCAGGTGGGCTGTCTGCTCGTTTGTCACTGAGTAGTATAAAAAAAAAAAAAAAAAAAGATAATAATGTGTATTCTGCAATGTTGAATATAATCACGCAGGACCGCAAGTGCGTTGTCACTGTGAGGACTAAGATGAAATGCCTCTTGCCTGTAATTTCACTGGCTACCTTATCCTTCAAACCGGAACACAACAATGCAAGCATTGTTGCTTGGCGGCAGAAATAGATAAGGCAGTGGTACTCACCCAGGCGGACTCCTCAGGCTAGACAGAGTCCTACCACTGATAAAATATCTTATCTTTCATTTGACAACCATTTTGGGCACATTTGTAGAATTTTGGTTCTTCCATCCCCACTTTAACCCACCATAACTCTTAAACGGCTCAATCGATTTTTATAAAACATAGCTAAGAACACTCTCGATTAAGTCTCCTTTCATCCAAAAAAAACTAAACTGAAATCGGTTCAGTGGTTCGGGCGCTATGATGCCACAGACAGACAGACAGACAGACAGACAGACAGACACACAGACAGACAGACAGACAGACAGACAAACAGACACACAGACAGACACACAGACAAACAGACACGTCAAACTTATAACACCCCTCTTTTGCGTCGGGGGTTAAAAATAGGAGAGTAAAAATTCCCCGCTAAAGGAGTTATTCCTTATAGTCAACTTCACAACCTAGGAGCTGCAGGGCTTTTTCTCATGCAGAGACAAACAGGCACGCTTACGCTAACGCTTTTTCAAGTTCAAGTTCACGAAGGCGCACCAGCACTATCAAGCCGCAAGTTAGGTGCATCGCTACGCTTCGAGCTCGTTGACAATACAGCACCTATGTACATTGTACATATGCATAGACACAGTTCACTAAGACCGAAACCAGAGTTATCTTTTAACTCCAAGTTAGTTGCTAACACGAGGTTTAATAACAAATATTTCATACATTATGGCCCCGGGTTAGCAACTTACTCAGACAGACAGTGTGACTCCGAGGGAATGGGCCACAAACAGGTGCATCACGCATTTCCGTCGCGTCATACAGATAGACGATGCAAGCATAAGCAGGTCACCTAGCCTGATGCTCAGCAGCACCAACTTTAGAAGGATTGAAAGATGAATAGTTAAATATGTTTATCGTAAGTACACTAAACTAAGCTAACAGTAACCCACTCTATGGGGTGCTACGCTTTATTCACCAAGCAAAATCGTGCATCCATTTTATTTTGAAAACCGCACTGTTCCTTGCTACGCTTTAGAACGTACAAATAGCTTCATCTCTTTGACCGACCGACCTTGACAATTCAAAAGTGTCTGTAAATGGTCTAATTGAAATAAATGCTTTGAGTTTTGAGCTCGTGGCTAAGTTATAAAAGAGCCGAATTTCGAGGTTAAGCTGCACTTGCCTATGTCTGTGAGTCTGTCCTTGGATGGGTTGATGAAGCACGTTGAGTCGTTAGCCCCGGCTGTCATTTGAACATCTTTGATCGTCGTTACGGGTAGTGAGAAGTCAGCATGGGCGTATATAAATAAGGGGGTGTTTAGGGTTAATATTGGACGGATGGCACAGATAATAATCCGTGCCTTAAAATACATATAGGTACTATAATTACTAGCACTTCGAATGCGATTGGCGTTTGGAATGCTGTCTATGCCTTGTAAATTTTTGGACCCTCGGACGCCCCCCTCATGAAAGCCGCGGAAGTCAGATAATCTGACACCAGTCTTGCCAAAGGGTATTCCAGTTACAGGATAATGGAAGTCACTCTATGTAAAATAATGGTATTCAGCAACCGTTTAGACTAGAATCCGAAGTTTACGGAAAGGATAGGCTAAAGGTTAGATTGATTGACTTTTTCTTATTTCAGGCAAATAAATATATTCTATTCTTAAAGCGTAGGCGAGGCATCAAGATACGCTAAAAGAATAATAAAAAAAAACTGTCAGTTAATATCAGAGTAAAAATGATAATTATCAATTACGTATGAGGTACATTTGCTACGGGCAACACTAACTCCTGAAATTTCGAGAGGTCCTAAGATTGTATGTACCTAGACCTTAAACCATTATTAATCTTTTACCTATAACTCACTGTGTGCTGTATGATATTGTGTATTTTAATTAAACCATGTCTAACGTTAGTAATAATAGTATAGCAAATTAAAAATTTTCAAAGGTTTTTAATTTCTTCCATATTTTTCAAAGGTTTTCCCCCAAAACTCCATTCGATCTTCATTCGGTAACGTCGTCATTTTGATTTCTTTATTTATTTCAAGAAACTCCAATTGCTCTCCACTATATCTCCAAGAAATGTTTGATTTTATAGGTATCCTGAAAAAAAAGTTTTAAGGTTATATTTTTTTTTGGAAGCGATTGAATTTAAAAGGGCATTGGTGTAAAGCGGCAGTTGTATATTGTACAATTGGTAAGTTAAAAATTACAAAATGCATGTTTATTATCAAGCTCAGCAGTGAAAACTACTAGTGAAATGGGCAATTAAATAAAAATTGTTCAGAAATATGACTGAATGGGCAGCTATTGGAAATCTAAATTCAAACCAAAATAAATTTCAAACAGTCTAACCTCAGCCTATTTCTCTCTGCAGGGTTTTTTAAAGGAACCTAACCTATCCGTGGCGGGGTGCCCTAAGCTCCCTGTGCCCTATGTTCCGCTACTTGGCTAGGCAAGTCATTGAACTGCTATCATTTTACTGGCCATTCATTTATTACACTGCTTGAAACCTGAATTGTAGGATGAAATAACCGCAAAATTTTCTTTTTATTACTGTTCATGTTTTACTGCTGTAGTAATTAACCAACCTTTTTTTTTGTAGAAATGATTATCTACTCAATTAAAAGATGTACAGTCTGACAGTCATAGAACTTACCCAGTTTTAGCAAAGTTAGTCCAAAACGTTGTCATAGTCTTAATAATGGCAGCATCATTTGAAATGGCAGGCAGCACAGAGAAGATGACTGGTTGGAATATGTAAAATAGCTCGTCGCCGTGACACGCTCCAGGTGTTGTTGGGAGCCGGGTCAGAAATTTATTCAAGTTTCTGAACGAATCATATTTAAAATAATAGTTATATACTGCCCTGGCAGGATTTCGTAAAAGTCTCTCAGACGAGATCTTTATTGGGTATGCAAGCAGACAGTCCGTAAAGTAATCTATTAACCCGTCTGTCAATGTTCTGTTGCCAAAGTAAAATTTTACGACATCATCAATAAAAATAGTTTTATCACTGTCATTTTCAAATATCAAGTAACTGGGTATTATACTATCAAAATTAGCTTTAAGTTTGTCAAGAGTTTGAGAAACATAGTGAGCTGCCCAGTAAATGCCTTCTCTATCATTGAAGCCAATAATAACGGATACATTAAGCCCAAGCTTATGAAGTAATTGTGTTGGTTGTTCCGTAATCAATGGATTTCTGCTCGCTGTAGCGGTCTCCACGCATGGTGTAAAAAAATACGGCGCGAATGCATTATTAGTTTGATCAGCATTGGAAGCTTTGACAATATCATAAGCTGTTGAATTTTTGAAGATGTTCAGTAGTTCAATAGGGTCTGACGTGTCATAGCCTAAACGCGAAGCTACCTTAGATGCGCTTTCAATCGGTTGGTAACTAAAATCCTGTGGCATCAGAACTGATCCACTTTCCAGAATGGCTCTATGAAATAATCCATTGGCAGATTGGGTAAGCAGTAAAAGATGGATAGAAACTGCTCCAGCACTTTCACCAAATATTGTGACGGAATTTGGATCACCTCCGAAGTAGGCGATATTATTCTGTATCCACTTCAAAGCAGCTAATTGGTCTTTCAAGCCAATATTCCCTGGAGCTTCTTGGAGTCCCAGGCATAGGAAACCAAATGCTCCAAGACGATAATTTACAGTAACAACAATAACTTTTTCTTGAACCAAAAATTTTGGATTATAAATTAGTTCAGAATTGCTGCCCGAGTAAAATCCTCCACCGTGTATGAAAACCATTACAGGAAATGGCTCTTGTTCCGGGGCGGGTGGTGTGAAAATACTCAGCACAAGGCAATCTTCTTGGCCAACGGGTGTTTTCAAAGCAGTGAAGTACTGATTGCACATTACGTTTCCACGGTTTGCTGTGAGCGTGCCGTCCCATGATGGAGGGCTCCCGGGGTCCTGGTGGAAGATTAGGTAGATTTAAAAATACCGATCTATTTAATTGTAGAGCAGCTGTGAAATTGTAATTAGAGCACCTTGTGCAAAGGTACGTGGGAACTGGCACAAGAACAGAGATGGTCTATGCTATGGTCTATGCTCAGCAGTGGGTGAAGTCAAGCTATGCATGATGATGATAATCACCTTGTGCAGTTTTAATTCTTACATCACACCTGTACTCCTCGAAGATGTAACTAAAGATGAAACCCAGTACTTATCACAATTTCGCCAATAAGGCTTAAGGCCCATATAATAAGAGATGAGTCGGAAGAGGTGGCTGCTAAGATACATACAACGTATAACAGAATAAACGCAATACGTCACATGGGGTCATTGTACTTATAATTATGTACGACACTGATTAAAAGCGGCAGTTGTATATACTTAGTAGAATAAGTAAGTAAAAAATTGCAAAAAACAGCTTTATTAACAAGTTCAGCAGTTAAAACTGAGCAGTAAACTAAATAGAAATTATTCGTAAAAAATATTTAAATGGGCAGAAATTTGCCTGAACGGGCATTAGTGGTCAGTTAACGAATCGGAATAAGTCGGTAAGAAATCTAAATTTAAACAACAATCAATTTCAAAAGGTCTAACCTCGACGACAGAGCCCCGCTGCGCGGGGCTCCTATTTTTGTCTGCAGGGTTTAAAGTAACCTAAACTCGAAACTAACCTATACGTGTCGGGGTGCCCTAAGTACTGTCCATTACATCATTGAACAGCCCATTTCATCATTTTATCACTGCCCATTTATTTTTTTCAACTGATCATAATAACATCCCTAATGTTTAAATAACAGTTGTAAAAATTATTCCTCATTNTGAAACATTGAACAGCCCATTTCATCATTTTATTACTGCCCATTTATGTTTTTCAACTGATCATAATAACATCCCTAATGTTTAAATAACAGTTGTAAAAATTATTCCTCATTATGAACAACTTTTACTATGGGATCAATCGCGAAAAAAATATCAGCTGTTTAGTACATTTTGTCGAGTTATGCGCACATAATGTATGGGGCAGTCGATTTTTTTTCACAATTTCGGTGTTGGTCCCATTGTAAAAGTTGTTCTTAATGATGAGTACAAGGACCCCGTATGAGGTATTGCGTTTATTCTGTGTATATAATATATCTATATTAATAATGAATATGAAAAATAAACACTTACCTGAAATCTTTCAGTGACTGNTACACGTTGTATATATCTATATTAATAATGAATATGAAAAATAAACACTTACCTGAAATCTTTCAGTGACTGAAGNGTATATAATATATCTATATTAATAATGAATATGAAAAATAAACACTTACCTGAAATCTTTCAGTGACTGAAGCGTATGGTATTCCCAAAAATGTTCTTTGATTTTTGAGCCAGTCATAAGATCCTTTAATTATTCCTTGCGGAAGAGTGATCGTATCCGTATTACTGTTCCATATAACAGAGGCGGCTTCTTCTAAGATAAAACTCAGTACGATGAAGACACAATGTGACAAAGTCAATTTTTCCATTGTAATAAAACAGTCCTATATTTGAAACACTGCACTATGTAGTTAAACATCACAATTTTGCGGCGTTTGAAGGCTGGAACCGGCTTTTAAGTTATGTTGCGAGTAAAGCCATATAACCGTTAATAGCGATTAAACTCTCATTAGAATGTATTAAAGTACCGTCACAGTGCCAGTACTGGTAATTGTACCACATTAGATAAATTCATTTGTTTTTTAATGAATAAAAAGAGTCTATAAGGTTTAATAAAATTAAANTTGAAGGCTGGAGCCGGCTTTTAAGTTATGTTGCGAGTAAAGCCATATAACCGTTAATAGCGATTAAACACTCATTAGAATGTATTAAAGTACCGTCACAGTGCCAGTACTGGTAATTGTACCACATTAGATAAATTCATTTGTTTTTTAATGAATAAAAAGAGTCTATAAGGTTTAATAAAATTAAAATTTTAATGATAATGGGTTAGTCATTTAGGTTTAAGTTTAATAGGTTCCAAATAAAATGTATGACGGTGACACAATAAATAGAATGGATTTAGAGATAGGCATACGTTTTCAAAACAATACGGATTATCAAAGCCGAAACGGGTTTGTTTGTTTATTTTTACTCGCGATTTCAATGAGGAATTACGTAATGAAGTATTGAGGTGATATTTATATCATCGCCAACGAGGTAAAAGTTGTTCTGACTCAGTCATTGCAAAATAGATATGGCACCGTTAGTGTATTAATTGATAACTACAATGTAGTGGGTTGTTAGCGCGACTGACTTTGTGGTTACAACGCTGCATTGCAAACATTTTCATCATCAAATGACTCCTTCCGACCTGGGCGAAGCGAAAGAGAGTGTCAGACTCTTGCGTTCCAGGGCCGCGGTGACATTTTCGAATAAATTGCGCAACCCGGGCAGGCCTCTGGTCCTAGCGGGCCCTGACCACTGTTCTGACATCTCTTTAAGGCGCGGAGAGGTCTGTCAGACTCTTACTGACTAAAACCACCCCGGTGTTCCATCCGTACTCCCCGTCCGACTTCCGTAATCCCCGGCTGGTGCCGGTCCGCCTCTGCGGGTCACCTCGCGTCAGCGGGGAGAGTGAGGTGTTTGACTCTCTTCTCTGCCTACCACAGAGATGAGGGCACGGCGCGGCTCCTCTCAAGCGGCACACTCTGCCAGCGTATACCGCGCCGTGTCCCCCCGACAGTCGACGCAGTGGTGACACCGAGCGTCCGGCTCCCTGCCTATGTGACATAAGAACCTCCCGAAGCAGCCATGCCCCGAGAGGACCTGCGTCGCACGAAACGACAGGGAGCCGTGCCTTCTCCCGAGCCAGAGGTCGAGCACCGGCCGGATGGCCTCGATGGTGATGAGGCCGGCGGAAGGGCTCGAAAGCCTGTCCCGCCATTCCGCCACCAGGACCTCGCGCAGCTGCGACCGACGCAGCTCCAAGTGTTGCTGCGTCAGTCTTTCGCCGCGCGCCCGCGCGCCCTCGCGCCACCTATGCAGTGACGCGAGCACTTTCGCCTCCAGGTCCCACGGCGGAGATCCGGCCAGTGCGCAAGCCGCCTCGTAGGAGATCGTGCGATATCCCCTGATGACTCTGACGGCCATCACCCTCTGCGGCCTCCGCAGAACAGTGATGGTGCTGGCCGTCAGGTCAGCCGCCCAGATCGGGGCCCCATAAAGGGCCATCGATCGCACGATCCCCACGTACAACCGCCTACAGGCGGTGCTCGGGTCCCCCAGATTGGGAAGCAGCGTTGACAGCGCCCCCGCCGCGCCCAACAACTTGGGCGCCAGCCGCCGGAAGTGGGGGCCGAAATCCCACCGGCTGTCGAGCACCAATCCCAGGTACCTCATAGTGGGCTCGACAGTGATACGGGCCCCCCCGACCACGATGTGCGATCCCGGTGGTGGCGCCCGCCAGGGGGCATGAAAAGCTATGGCCTCCGACTTGTTGAGGGCCACCTCCAGGCCCTGGCACCGTATGCGGCTCACCACCTGTGAGACCGCGGCCGTCGCCAGCAACGCTGCCTCCCTGTGCGAGCTCCCCCGGGCAGTGACCAGCGTGTCGTCAGCGTAACAACCATCTACCATCTACTAAGACATATAATGTAGATAAATTAACGTAAGAGACATTTACCCAAAATGCCAAATTGCCCCTACGACAATTTAACGTAAGGTTCATTTACGAAAAATGCCAAAATGTCCCTTACGTTAATTGATATATCTGGTAGGTATCGATATCCAAGCCATATCATGATTCCGTTGAAAAATAGAATTGTGCTACCGCTCTATATAGCTCCATCTCTCTCTCACTACGGAATCATGACGTCATTGAATTGTAAGGGCAGATCATGGTAATTGGTTTATCACCGCACCGCCTATGGGGAACTGCAAAACAAACAAACTGCAAACTGCCAAAGGGATGCCATGCACCAATGCGTCGTCATTCCAGAGACGAAGCCAAAATGCCTTAGTTGCCTGCAGTCTCCCTACAAACATTTCTTATTATTATTATTATTTATTAAACACACAGCATGCACAGATAATTATTTTAATATAGAATTATCCATGTTTGTTATATTATATTACTGTTTAGTTGTTAATTTTATTTTACTGTTTTGTTTGTCTTGTGCGAGTCTCAAATAAACATTTTTCTTTCTTTCTTTTTTCTTTAAACAGGAGCACAAACAAATTTGTTTGGCTGCAGGATCTTTCGTAGTTCCATGTTCTGCATTGACTATTTATTCAGCCGCCGAAAGATTTCAATAAGATCTAGTCAGTGATTGTGCAAGCAGAATGGTTCTATTGTGAGTATTTCAATTTGTGTCTTTTAAATAATACATTTTGAAACAAGATGTGGAAAGATGAAAGCCAAAAAAATTCAAGTCTGATCAAAAGATCAGAGTTGAAATTGAATTTCTGAGTTATATTTTTCTAAAGTTCCAGTTGTTTTCAATCAGAAATAAAGAAGGTACTGTGTGTTCTTATTAAACACATACCTACCTATTATTTTGTACAAGTTCAACAAAATCCGATGATTTTCTCATTAGCTCAAAAAACTGGCCAATTGCGGGTCGGCCACTCACATGAAGGGTTCCGTACCATAAATCGAAAAGAACACGTTTCTTGTATAGGAGCCCCTTTCATTTAATTTTTTTATATTAGAAATACACACTCTGTGAAAATTTCAACTGTGTACCAATTACAGTTCTTGAGATACAGCCCACTGCCAGACGAACGGACGGACAGCGGAGACTTAGTAATAGGGTTCCGTTAGTTACCTTTCGGGTACGGAACCCTAAAAAGAGGATTAATGTAATGTCCACCTAATATTTGTTTTGTTTGTTTCCAGTGAGTTAGTGTCCGCGGCTTTCGTCGTCTTCACCATGTCGATATTTGTGGCCGGCGTCATAGAGCTGTTCCCTCGCCTGGAGCCCGAGCCCACCGAGCCTCCGCCGAATACCCCGGACAGACACATGCCGCCACCGCCAACGATGAAACCCACGACTCCTATATTTCGAGTGCCTAATAGAGGATAGATGTCTATCCTCGAACATTTTATTGATAGCCATTGATATCAATGTTGATAGCTGTAAAAATATTTTTAGAGCACAGTTCAACTAACTGTTCAGCGAATACACATCGCTTAAGAATTAAGGCTGCGTTTCCACCTGCAAAGATTACGTTGCGGAGCACGGTCAAGCGATTGATCACATTATTCCTCAATAGTCCGCGATGTAATGCAACATGCAAGTTGCATAATTATACTACAATTTGTCTGTCGTTAGGATAGTCTGAACATGGTAACCATGTTTCTCCCGAAAGAGAGAATCACCTACGACGCAGGTGATTCACGTAGGTCCTACGTGATCGTACCCCTATACTACATTAAATTAATTATCATGTTTTCACATTCACATAGATTCGAATATATTCACAATATTGTAAGCGTGTAATTAGTGTACCTAGGTGATTGACATCCCGTGTCTGGTGCTACCTAAATAAATTGTAGTTTTACTTTATGTTTTATTTTTAAGTTTGTAATCAGTCAATGGACATTAATGGTGCAATAAAGATTTATTATTTATTTTGTGTTTGTTCGATTTTTTATTTGCTACTCATGAATATTATGAAACAGTAATAGCTTGCGCGCAGACACACGTCTTATTAAGTTTTTATTGTTACTACGTGTACTTATGTAATTTACACATGACGACATAATGTGATTCTGTGAGGGCCTAGGTGCGATTCCCGGGGCGCGTATAATAGTGTAATTAAGTTTTCCATCTGGAATTTCGCAGTAGCAACCCGGAGAATTTGGGCCCGGCCCATGGCTATAGGCTTGCCGTAACTGGCAAATGTGGTTGTTATTTAGAGGAATGCGGAATAGGGATAACAGGGTGTAAAGTCCCGCAAACCTCCGTTGAAAAGGGAGGATCCTCCGATCAGATGGTTGTCTAATGAGCAACTGCCCAATGGCTGATATTTGAAATCGCTCGGAAAAGTTTGCTACCGCGATGCAGGATTTGTGTGACGTCAGATCTTAAGTTCGTATTGACGGCACAGGCGACGCTACAAAGTCAGTTGTTTAGTAAATAGCTCTATATCGCTATAGTTTAATGGCATTGTTAATCCAGGTAAATGTCATGGTGATATTATGATACGAAGCTAGTTTATTAAGAATTATTATTTACAGCAAGCAATGGCGGATCTGACCTATATTTCTGAATTCAATAGCTAATTAGGCGTGTGATGCAAGCAAACAGTGCGTAAAAATAGGGTGCCACAGTACATGGAGTAATTATAGACGGTCTGACGGTGGCCTCGCTCAGGGCTATATGGTACGCCGTTAGTACCCATGCCTCTATACGGCTATTTTATGTCATACTAGATGACCAGTAAACTCGATTAGATTGTTGTACTTTTTAGGGTTCCGAACCTCTATATGGAAAAACGGAACCCCTAGGATCACTCGGTTGTCTGTTTGTCACAGCAGATTTTCTCCGAATCCACGGGACCAATTCAGTTGAAATTTGGTACATTAGAATCTTTTGTAACCCAAACAAGGACGTGCAACGTAGGGGCAAAATGTTGACTGGCCTGTTGGTCGAGTGGTTAGTGACCCTGACTGCTACTCGATTCCCACCCAGGACAAATCTTTGTGTGATGAGCATGATCATTTGTTCTGTGTCTGGGTGTAATTTGTCTATAATATGTATGTATTTAGAAATATATAAGTATGTTATATAATTATATTAATATGCAACTGTTACCAAGCATGATAAAAGGATAATATGCTTCGGTGGATATAGTTAGGTTACGTTAGTTCGGACTTGCAGAAAGTATAAAGNACTTAGTTACCAGACACCTTGTATATAGAAAGATGGGTGGGTATGGATGAAATATGCAACTGTTACCAAGCATGATAGAAGGATAATATGCTTCGGTGGATATAGTTAGGTTACGTTAGTTCGGACTTGCAGAAAGTATAAAGAAATAATGAACACAACCAACATTCACCGGCAGGTATATCTATGGTAGTACTCGTACAACCCATATTTCGCCCGTCATATTTAAGTCTCACATGTGAGAGCCTATTGACATAAACATACCTTAATCCTGACTCCGGGCTGCTTCCTAGAAAAGCCAGATGAAAAATTTAATAACATTGCCCGATCCGGGAATCGAACCCTGTACCTCAGACTAATAGCGTTGGTAATAAAGAGTATAAAATAAAAATTAAAGTAAAAAATTAACTCCAGCCAAAAATCTCTAAAATGTAAAAAAATATATTTATGTATTGATCCTTTACCTACTTTAATTTAGGTAGGATTTTTTTGGCCTAAGCTTCATCGCGTCGGGGGACCGCTACTAAATAAAATAATACTTAGTAAATAACAACAAAAAGAAATTTTTAATTTAATTTTAATTTATGCTTTTTATACTTTATTTACTTGTTAGGTACTACTAGAAACTGTATGATCTACACTCACCAGACGGCACTTCATCGTATACAAAAATATCATATCGATTAAACGAGTGGAAGTAGCTTAGCATCTGTCTCCAATGTATTCACTCATTTCTCTTTTCTGCTTCATCATCAGATTCTGATCACACTATTTATAACCTATTCATTGAGAGATTTTCTTGAATCATAGCTAAGAACACTCTCGATTAAATTACCTTGTAAACGAAAAAACTAAAACACAGAAATACAGATACACAGATACAAACGTCAAACATATAACACCCCTCTTTTTTGGTTGGGGATTAAAAATTAACGGTTATATGGAGATCTGTCACAGATCTGAAAGGCATTTGTTATGGTTTGTTGGTATCGCAACTAACCTGTAGGCTCACATTCTCTGGTAATCTGCCAAAATTAACTAAAGTAGGACTTTACACATCTTTGTTTAAGTGGAAACACTAGACAATGGGATTTCAATTCTATTAGATTTTAAAACATCCAAAGAGAAAATAGGTATTCATACTTAGCCATTGTAAAATGGATATGGTATTCATAAAGATGCAAATTTTTTAGTTACAACATTTTTGATGTGACAATGTCTAATAAATCGATGAACGGCGGCTGCACGCACGAAAAAGGATGACTCATTGTAACGTTACGTTCATTGTAACGTTACGATAATTNGTTTTTTAGTTACAACATTTTTGATGTGACAATGTCTAATAAATCGATGAACGGCGGCTGCACGCACGAAAAAGGATGACTCATTTTAACGTTACGTTCATTGTAACGTTACGATCATTTCATCAATGTTTTGTTATGAAGTTGCCACGTTAAACTATCGTTCGTAAACCGACTTTACAGACAACCAATTTTTTGTACAGACATCAAGCTACCCGAAACTGTCAAATTCTCCCAATCAACCTTGAACCTAAAACTTTCGATATAAAGAAGATAATCTATTAAAGAAATTTGACAGACTGTTGTTGCTTGATGTGCAACAACTTGTGTCTGTACGATCGATTTGAGTGCAACAATATCTAAATGGATATCCGTGGTGATCTGTTATCCATCCTCAGACGTCTTACCCATTTTAAACTTGTCTAATANTGGCGTCTGTACGATCGATTTGAGTGCAACAATATCTACATGGATATCCGTGGTGATCTGTTATCCATCCTCAGACGTCTTACCCATTTTAAACTTGTCTAATACAAAATGCATCCGATTTCATTATAAGGAAAAGTGCTTTCCACAATAAGGTCGAACTCCACCAAATCGAAGACGTGCTAGGCGAAGAAGAGACGTGTTGTAAATCAATAGAATTTAGTTATTTACACATCTCGCTGACAGCTTTAGTGGATATAGAGCGTGCAGGAAGTATAGGTAGCAGCAATAATGATGTTGCCTTGCTTAAAAAATATGCTTCTATTTAGTCCGGCAGTTAGATTATCGAAAATATTGGAAAAGTATTTTTATTTTATCAAATCAATAAAAAAATACGAAGATAAAACGCTTCAAAGATAAGGAGTAAAAAGTGTTCTGGAAAGTGACGTCCCACGAGTTTTCAACGCACTGTATCGTCTTCATTTTTTGTTTACGTGACAAAACCGAAAAATCTATCTGACGAACCAATTATATTGTTTTAAAATACCCTATTAAGTATCATGTCAAGTAAAAGTCATGTCATGTCATAAGGTAAAAGAATTTCGAATTCCAACGCTAAATGGCACAGAGGACGTTCCCGTTACGGTTGTGCAGTGTCTCTTATTTTTATGAAAGAACAACAAAACAAAGGAGATCGGAGACGTGTGCATGCATAGTAATTCAACGCATATTTCGAAAAATTTCGATATTTTCTCCTAAACGAGATTTAAGTAGACGATGAATTAATTTCGATTAATATTAATTTATGGTCGACTTTTTATATCTTGAACTATCAAAATCGCTAAACTGTGCGCGAGATCGTCCATCTCAACGTCTAAGGCTTGCCGCCCGCTTTTCCGCTCAGCTTCGATGGATTCACTCTAGCCAAAAGTCATCTATGGAGCGCCTACCATAGATGATTTTAATTTGATTTTTATAAATCTTGTATAAAGTACATTGCCCTTATCTTAATAACTTATGAAAAAAACCCGGACAATTAATTATGATTCGTTTTTCATTCACTAGAAAAAGTAAAGGATCACGATAGAAGTCGATTCGAGATAGGTGGGTCAATGACCGTTATTGCAAATTTATCTGGTGTCGACCATACTCCGTCTTTGCACATCTCTATATTAGTGGGTTTTTACTAAACATTCATGTCATTGTTTAAGTCTTCTTTAATCCATGTTCTATAGAAATCGCAGTATAAAGGGCATAGAAATGCCTAAATTAATCAGAACTAGACAGTGTTTGTGTGAGCAGAATGGTTTTAAAGTGAGTGACTATTTATTTATTTTTAACCCCAAAAATTATAAAATACTTTTTATCCCTATAGATTCACAAATCTGTTAATTGGTGGATAGTTGAAGCGACAGTATAAGTGTTTAAATAATGCTTTCCGACCCAGAGTTACCTATACCTGTATTGCCTATTCAATAACTATTCCAAAAATTAGATATGTATATTGAGTTCGGCTTCCGCATCGCTTTTACACGGAGGGCCTGCTTATCTGACCTCATTATGGAGGTCAATTACCCCGAAGTCTTTTGTTATGAATTGTAAATTATGTGTAAAAATCTTTATTTTATCTATACTATATCTATACTAATACTAGTCTCCCGCCCCGGCTTCGTCCGGATGTATTTTTTTTTCTCAATATTTTCTTTCATAAGAACTTATTCTTGACAATAACAAACACGACAGAAAAAGAATTAGCGAAATCGGTCCAGCCGTTCACGCGTGATGCCGTGACCAAGGGAAATAGGGATAAATTTTTATATATTTCGATTATAAATGCGAAAGTTCGGATGTTTGAATGAATGGATTAATAAAGGGATGGATGGATGAATGGATGTTTGTTTCTCAATCAAGTCAAAACGGCTGGATAAAATTTGACACAGAAATACACTTCTGGACACATCTATTGGCCCACCTTAGAGTTTAGGTTTCGATGGCCCCTACCGAAATATGATTGCTAGATTGAACAAAAACTGTTGATGCAGTTTTAAACCTGATACATTTTACCATCTTTTTCGATCGTATTGTTTTAAATTTGAATTCAGAATACCATACGACATGGAGCTACGCCTAACAAGTCGGATATGCGCCTTGTTAAAGGCAATTGATTTTTGAATAAAAAACATGTTTTATCAAATAAAGGTTTAATTTAATAACGCGTGTTGCCTCCATGGGCATCTACCACAGCTCTCATACGATTAGGCATAGAGTTTATCAACCGCTCTATGCAATTTTGAGGGATCATCTCCCATTCCTCTTCTATGGCAGTTTTCAACTCCTGCATCGTCTGGGCAACTGGCTGACGAGCCCTAACACGTCTTTTTAGCTCGTCCCACATGTGCTCAATGGGGTTCATGTCTGGGCTTCTGGCTGGCCAGTCCATAACTGTGATGTTCACATCCCGAAGATATTCCCTGACGATGCCGGCCGCATGGGCTCTTGCATTATCATGCATAAAAAGGAAATTTGGGCCCACATAGTCCGCGTATGGTATCACGTGAGGTTCTAAGCACTCACGAATGTACCTTTCAGCATTTAATGTTGGCAGCCGTGGTCCTGTAACAACCTCAAGTTGAGTTTTGCCGCTCGCGGATATACCGCCCCAGACAGTCCATGAGCCACCGCCATAAGCAACCCTCTCTTCAAAGCAGCATTGTGCGAAACGCTCTCCCTTACGTCGGTAGACCTTCTTCCTTCCATCATTGCCATGTAACACAATTTTAGACTCATCAGAAAAGAGTACACGGCTCCAATCTTGCTGTGTCCAATTTAAATGACTGCGTGCGAAATGAAGGCGCGCTGTTCGGTGGGCTCGCGTTAGTTTGGGCCCATTAGCTGGCTTGTGTGGTACCATATCGCGTTCTTTTAACCTTCTCCGAACAGTTCGAGCGCTCACAGATACTCCGTGGAAGTCGCGAAGTTGGTTTTGTATCTCAATGGAGGTAAGGTGACGATTTCTCAAGCTGGTCGTCACGATGAATCGATCCTGCCTTTCAGTTGTGACCCGAGATCGTGGCCTTCCTTGGCGACGAACAAAGCCGCCAGTCTCTAGGTACCTCCGATAAACATTTCGGACCGCAGATCGACTTAAATTAAGTTGAGCACTCACGTTTCTTTGGCTGTGTCCGGCCTGAATAAGTGCCACAGCTTGGGCGGCGACTTCAGGTGAAGTATCCATAGATTATTGATAGAACCTCACCTTAATGTTAAGAATAAGTAATGTTTGTTGCAAAACCAAAGATATCAATCACTTTTTCAAGAATTAAATCCAAGTAAACCAATAAAACCAAGTTTTCTTAGTATTCGATTGTTTGATATCAACAAACAGGCTCCAAATTGTCTTTTGTTTCTTTAAATTCTGTGTTCGAAATTCAAAAAAAGACTATTGAATGAAATTGTGAATGTGCCAGGTTCAAAACTGCATAAAAACTTTTTGCTCGACCTAATATAAAATTTTAGCTAGGACCAAACGAAACTGAAAATACAAGGTGGGCCAATAGATGTGTCCAGAAGTGTAGATTATAGTCTGAAATAGGACAGAATATGTTCCGTTGTGATAATTTCCGAAATTCACGTGGTCGAAGCCGTTGGCAGAAGCTAGTATCATATATTTCTAATTTTGTTTTTTAATTCTACAGCACAATACTCGGCGTTATTATTATCTACGGAACATTATGGTACGTGAAGCATGTGGTCGAAGACATCATGCCCCCGGACACCTTCCAGCCACCAACTACTCCAGCAACCAAGTTTAACGGATAGTGCCAGTCCACATCGCGGAACAGAGACCATTGACAACCACAACTGTTTTTCTCGTGTCGACGACTCACGTTCCTGCCAAATACGTAGTGACTAGCGGTCAAGGGATATTCTGTCGGTGGTAGCGTGGCGCAGGCGATTTTCAAAACGTCAAGAATGTATGGGATTGACAAACGCTGTCGAAATGTCACTAGATCAATTATTTTACCTTTATATTTTGACATTTCGACAATTGCATTTGCTGATAGAATGGAGCTTTGTCTAGAGCCCCACTGGATAACTCTGGACAGGACAGACTTCAAAAGAAATCGCATTTTTCGCACCGTCCATTGTGAACTACTACTAGCACTCTCGAAGACAAAGCTATGATAGGAATCGATAAAGCTGTCAACTACCACACGAATGTTCACTTTTTATTGCCTGGGTTGTGGACGCACCTTAAAAAATAATTTAGATTTGTTAGCAATTATGTTGTATAAGCGAAAGAAATGTTGCAAAAGTAGTTATTAAATTATTATTATTACATTTTACTTTTGTTTCCCGCCCGATCCAGTATTGTGTCAATCAAGAGCAACAATTTGTTCATGTTTGACGAAGAAATAGGATATTCCTTTCTCGTTAAACTCCACTCATAAAAACTCCCACATAACAAATTTTTAAAACACCAGATGTAAATTGAGTCAACTATTTAATTGTTAAAACAAACTTCAATCGTCAACGGTCGTCTTTGGGATGCTCAAGCCATCTTGAAATTGACCTTACACTCGTGTATGTTCACACAAGCAACAGCGGCACTCCCGAAGCGAGGTGCCAACATTATGGCAGATTGAGTATTGAGAAGTCAGCATTGCTAAATCAATTTCTTCTTGGCTCACATGCCAACCGCTCTGAAATACAAGGGTTATTGTAATAAAGTATTCAACAAAAACCGAAGGGACGAAAGTTGACGTTCATAGGACCTTTGCGGTAGAGACAGGATGCCGCACCTATACTTGCTTAATACACTTTTGTGTTACGGTTTTGGTATGGTGGGTGTTTGAATTATTGTTTAGGAGTTGGTAGACTCGCTTTGTTGCACCCTTATTTTTGTGGGGATATCCGCGTGGATTTGGTAGTTTTGAAGAAAGTCGTAGACTTTTCGTTTAGGGAGACCGAAGAGTTACGTCGGACTCCTGTAAACTAAAACTCTACAGTTCCGCTAGCGTGAGTCAGAGGCCCAGGAAACAGTCAAATTCGCGCGCTGTCCCGACTGGGATAGGCCCGCCATGCCTAGCAGTCGGATGTGCGGCCGATTTAACTACCGCACATGCTCTCAGGCGCTACCTCTTTGGACCTGGCTAGTCGAGCGATGGCTCAGCCATAACTCCGCCCGCAGGCCTCTTCTTTCCACTCTCCTTCGTTTATTTTATCAGCACTACAATGATTGTGCATCTCGAAACAGATACATACATATGTATTTGTAATACTTACAATACTAGCCATTTTGAGGCAGTATAAGCGCTTGGCTTTGGGCCTCACAAGCTTGCCCAGAATGGCCCACGCTCGGCCAGCTTGCCGGTCGATCTTCAGCGCCTGGATGGCACAGGCTATTGCGCTAGCTTTCGCCTTCATATGCCTGTTTGCCTCCCTTGATGGCTCGGCGGAGTTTCCTTCTATATCGATCTTTCGATAATGAAAGAAAAGTTGGGAATTACCTACTATATTAGGGTCGGCTCCCAGTCAAACATTATGACGATAAGGTGTAAAATGTCCTATTCGCAAATCGTTCTATTAGCAGAATGTCTTAAAAATAAGAGAATGGGAAAAGTAAGTACAGTCCATACCACACATTAGTATGAGATTTTAAAATTTTACATTTTCAGCTCCGAAAATCATGATTACTGGGCTCGAGCTCCTGGTAGTTTGTGAGTCTCTGCCGCTCTAGATTTAAGCCGTCTCCCAACTCCTGCTTGTACTAGTCTCCGTAAGCCTTTCTACATGAAATTGTATAATGCTGCCGACACAGGTTGTGTCAATGCCAGAGGTATAATATCTCATTTTAATTTAAAAAAAAAAACTAAACAATGAGCCATGACGATAGGCCGAAAGTAATTGATCAGCTTAACTGTACTTTGACAACAGGACGTTCTGCTAATTGGACGATTTGCTAATTGGTCATTTTGAGAATAGGACGTTTTGATACGGAGGCGATACGTTAATAAATTAATTTGATAGTTTTGGGTACTGATTTACAAGATTTTTAATAATTTTTCTGTCTATTCAGATAGGTACTATTGCAACCTTCGTTAACAAACTTCCAAAGTTCTACGATTCTTAAAGAATTGGGCGTTCAAGTACAATTAACATCGACGAATTGAGGACTTTAGATACCAAAGTATTAATTTCAGCTGTATATGAAATACTATACTTACATGCTTCTTACTTAATTTAACTTTTATCGTAGTCGTACTGACTGGCGGCGGGTTGGCCAGCCAGTCTTCAGCAAGTGCTGACCAGGCGTAAGCGCTGGGCCGAGTACGGACGCGGTCCAAGAGAATGGCGCGCGCGCGCGGGTTGTCTCCCGTCGAAAGTGACATCAGGGCACTGAAAATAAAGTTTCGTAGAGCGTTGTAGCCTATGTGCTATTCTAGACTATGTATAATCTATCTCTATTACAAATTTCATCCAAATCCTTTCGGCCGTTCTGGCGAGATTGAGTTACACACATCCATTCAAACTTTCGCATTTATAATAGTTTTAAGATTGACATAGCAGCTCTTGAGCGCAGTTTCGAAAGTGCTGACCTTTTTTTTGACCAATTTAATCAGCTGGTAAAATTAAAAATGCTGATTTTCAATCTTTTGCAGGCGTAAACCTCTAGAAAATTACCCGCAAATAGTGGTCACAGAACGCTTTTAAGTACAATCGTTGTGTTATGTTCCATAATTTATTATATTCGTTTGCAAAGAAGCCACCTATGCATCCTGATAAATATGTCCAGCTATTGGAAAAGGCAGACTTACAGCCATAGTATTAAAAAAAAATAACAATAAATAACGGATCATGCTTACGTGAAGGACTCAGCGCCGTTGTCTGCTTTTCCAAATGACTCACCGGCTTCTTTGAAGTTTCCGAGTCTATGTTGAACTTCTGCTTCTAGGCTTCTCAGGTAATTGACCTACACGAGAAAGAACGTTACCTACTCAATTATTTGTAGCATTTTTCTACTAAAAAAAGATTTGAGTAATTGTCTTAAATTGCGTTAAAACTGTGTGATGCTTTATGTGGCGGCAGAAAATTTTGGAAGCCAGTTGTCAATTCAAATAAAATCATAATATTATCTATTTAATCTGAAACTCTTGGTCATGCAGACTATTGGGCCTTGATTAGTGGGCAACATATTTAGTAAGCACCGTAAAACTTCTCACCTCGCCATATTTCTTTAGTCCAACATTTAGATGGCACAAGGCATCCTGGAAGTCTCCCCGAAGACGGCAGCACAGGCTGACCATATGATAGTACTGAGGCGAATCTCCTGCCACTGACAGAACTCGAGCTAAGCACACTTCTGCCAACTATGGTGACGAGAGGAATAAGGGGTCAGTTTTTTTGCTGTTCGTAGGTACTAGTTGCGTATGTGTTTATTTTGGCAATGGTAAATGAGGGTGTTCCAATATAGCTATAAAGGTCCCACGACATCATCACCAGATGTTATCGTGATTATATTTTCCTAAAGTTAAAGTGTAGTACGGGAGGTCAATCTACGACACACACATCCCTGAGCATCAGCTGGAACATTCAAATCCATTTTTGTTAATATATCATGTATCTCACATCACACTCAACCTTTACTATTTAACACTGATGACCCTGTCTACACGCGGCCAAGAATCCACAAATTTATACGGAGCATAAAACGTGTGTTACCAACAGGCCATGTTCAAAGGAACCTTCGCCTTCTAAAGAGTACTAACAGGTATAGCTCTCAGCCTGAGCAGCAGGTCAGCTGCATCATAGTAGAGGCTAGAGCAAGGCAGCAAAGGCGTGCAGTCCCACCAGTCCCCCAGCTCTTTTTCCCACGAACGTTGGAACTTTACATCCTCTACACACCGCAGGCTTCGCCATCTGACACCATGTGGGTAAAATAAAATTTAGATTGCTATTGAGAATTGGAGAACATAAGGAAATCGATTTATAAACTAAGAACCTGTTGGTTGGATTGGATTAGGTCGATTCAGGTGTAACTACAGTCCATAAGTCCATGCACCATTTAATGCTGAACGAAAGTTTCTGTGAAAATATTAAACTGTAAAACGTACTTTTCTGCAATGGTCATGGTAGCATCAGCCAGATAGAACAGCTCTCGATCGTAGAAGTAGACGCTGGCGATCACCCACACGGAGGTCCAGCTCGGGTGGAATGTCAGCAGCGCGATGAAGAATGGCTCCGCAACCAAGGGGTTGTCTTCGAACAACATGGCGCCTTTAGAGAGGAGTCTAGGGGACATAAGAATGTTTCGTATGCACTTTTATATTTTATTCCTGATGATTCTGCTATAGACCTCGATCACGCTTGATGGTAAGCGGTGGATGAGACCTATGAAGGAGCAAGTGACCCTGAAAGATGCCCGTTAGTTAACTCTTGCTTTGGGAAAAGAGGAAAATTGGTGGTAGCGAATATAAATGATAAAAAAATGTGATTGATGCTCATTGACAGGAGCCATTGAAGCTGCCAATTGATTGTTTAACTGAGTCATTGACAATCGTTTCCATCATTCGTGTGTCTAACAGCAGTGAAATTGTCCTTAGCTGTCTTTGCATACTGAACGCAAACACATTGAAATCTGCATCAATGGCGCTTCAATTGCAATTGTCAATAACGTAGCACATTGACAATTGGCATTAATCGTCTCGGGGAGACATTAGACAACTGGCTGATTCATGGCATTCATCATCATCATCCACAGCCCGAATTCGCCCACTGCTGAGCATAGGCCTCTCTTCTCTTGTTTCAATCCCCACGTTCCTGTGGCAGCCTCATTCAGGTTCTATCCGCGATTGCCATAATGTCGTCCGCCCATATCGCCGCAGGCTGCCATCAGTTCTTCTTCTAGTCCTCGGGCGCCGTTCATGGCATTAATTTTATAGAATAAAACATAAGTGCTTACGACAGCGGGTGGCGAGGGTTGATAAATACAGCCTTGTCGAGGCACACTTTAGCGCCTTCTCTGTCGATGTCTTTCAAGCAAGTCGACAATTCCCGCCAATAGTCAGCATTTCGTGGCTTGTCCACTATCAACTGGAAATTTTGAAACAAAGAAAATATGTTCAAATGTAGTAGTTACTTATCAACGGATATATACACAACGAGCGAGACAACGCATCGAATGTTTTAGGGTATTTCTTCTTCTCTGTTTTTGTCAAGACACTTATTATATTTTTTATTAGTATCTATTTCCACATGAGCTTNTTTTCTTCTTCTCTATTTTTGTCAAGACACTTATTATATTTTTTATTAGTATCTATTTCCACATGAACAGCGGGCTTGGTTTCCGTACGTCATGTCCTAGGCGACCACTGAAATTCAGCGCTGTGCTGTGGGTCCCCCACGGCACAGCATTATGCTGAGTGGAAGCCCTTTTGCCACAACCACGACATGCATCTACTACTTACTACTCATACTTTTGTTATTTTATTTTATTTAACTTTTTTCTTATTTAGTTTTTAACGTGTCTTTACTAATATAATTTAAGAACTACTAACACTGTCGTTTAGGGTTTAGTTTNATTTCTTCTTCTCTGTTTTTGTCAAGACACTTATTATATTTTTTATTAGTATCTATTTCCACATGAGCTTGGTTTCCGTACGTCATGTCCTAGGCGACCACTGAAATTCAGCGCCGTGCTGTGGGTCCCCCACGGCACAGCATTACGCTGAGTGGAAGCCCTTTTGCCACAACCACGACATGCATCTACTACTTACTACTCATACTTTTGTTATTTTATTTTATTTTAATTTTTTCTTATTTAGTTTTTAACGTGTCTTTACCAATATAATTTAAGAACTACTAACACTATCGTTCAGGGTTTAGTTTAAGAAAAGTAAAATTATGTATGTGGGTAGGTAGGTATGTCGTTTTGTGGCAATTAAATACCTTTTCTTTTTTTCTTTTATCTAGGTATCTTTCTTATCTCGTATTATATTTGTCGTTACGGTCCATTAATCCGAAAGTCTGACAATCAGTCTTACTAAGGGTAGGGGCCAGCTTAAGCTGCAACAGGTTAGACAGGAATAAGACCCCAAAATATTTGGGAAAAGGCCTGTTAGATTGATCTCTCGAGCAGTTATTTAATGCATATAATAGTTTAAGGACCGGAAAACTGCTTTTTGTTCCAAAAATGTATTCGAAATTGAGCAACACCGCGGGAAATCGGTTTGTTTCCCCACTCTTAGTTGAATTGTAGAGAATGTCTCTAGGGAATTGAGTTCACCATTGTACCTTTGTGCGCGAAGTTGAATAAAATAAATATATAAGATACCCGTAAATAAATATCCATAGCATGATACGTGTCCTGCATCTGGCGCGCGTGTCTGGCAGCTCGCACCGCCGGTTCCACCTCAAGCGCCAGATGATCAGCTCGTATCAGCGTGTTAGACGCCGACTTCATCAGGCAAGCGTGAGACATCATCACCAGTTCCTAATGGAAAGTAAAAGGTTAGCATTTGTTGAAATTCCAAACCTAAAAATCAGCCCAGCAGTCATTAGGTAATAATAATTTTATTTAAAAATTTTTTACCTGTCAAAAAAAACTGGTGAAGTATTTCAGAAAACTGTATAAAAAGTCAAGCCTTTTAATCCATTTTTTAGCCTACTAACAAGTTAAAACGATTACTTAATAAGAATAAGGACATTACTTCAAAAACTTCGTCAGAGTCTAGATACTGCTGCACAACAAAGTGGTTGTTGACGAATATCGCAGCGTCTTGCCAGCAAGATGTGGTCAGTTCTACGCGGGTCCTGGTCTCGCTCAGCTGACGATTGAATGTGCAAAATTCTGTGGCTCCTGCGAAAAAAAAAACTTAGGATATACAACAGCAAACGAGCCTCCTCATTAGAATATCGAGAATTCTTCATTCTCAACCGATATAGTCTGGCTGGCTAAATCTCTCAGTAGTGTCCTTGAAGGGTTTAAGGCTAAATATAATCATGGTGAACTTAGATCCCTGAAGTATTTTGACCTGACACCTGACAGGTTTATCGCTTCTGCAACAAGTAGACAGAAGTGCCAAGAAGCACCGGGTCATAGGGCTCCTAAAATCTTTCCAAAATGTCTAACTTGCAGCCATTGAAAGCATAATTATGTGATATGTAGGTATCCGTAGTTACCATAATATGGTACTTTTCGCAAAGAGTTCGCGGCACTCCGCATCGTCTTCTGCCATTCGAGCTCTAGTTGTCCACGACCCGTGCATATGCGCTTCTTTGGGGCTTCAAGTTCCATTTGCGTAAGCATTGCACAAATATCTTGTCTGCAATGAAAAGTAGCCTATTTTAATTGATTCTATTAGGTTTCTTTTATTTTCTTTTACTAATACAATCAAAGTCAAGTTAAACTTACTGGAGAACTTCTGGGGGTTTAAATACAGGCTTTAGGGATCGCCCAAGTTTGACTTCGACCACAACAAAGGCATCATAACCATCAGCGCCTGTAACTCTGTTTGGACCATTACTCGTAGTGCTCACCGAAGTTCCGGTAGTCTCAGGCGGTCTGAAATTTTATAATTTTTCGTTGTAACACAATTCACACCATGTGTGCAGGTGGATATGAATCGTCTCGCCACATCAGAACAACTTCTAGACACGTTAAAGCTATTTTATAAAATTTCAAAAAAAACATTTCGAATTGATTTAAACTTGGCTTCCTATGAGTTGCAATTGTATTCTATAAGGCTTAGGATGCTTTTGGAAAAATCTGAATTAAGAGTCATTGTGAACGTAAGACGACAAGTAGTGTTTGCCAAGTTTAAACATAAATCAGATTCAATTATTACCTGCTGGTTTTACTACCTCTGCCATAGCCACTGAGAGTCAGGGAGCCTGGAGGTCCTTCACTCGGAGTGAGCAGCGGGTTACAGCCGCACTCCATCATCATTGTTGCTGCATTTATCCACTGCAAGGGCACGGCGAGACGGATTCTTTGTTCTGAATATTTTTTTAAATACTTCAATTTCAACTTTAACTTTAAATTTTTATAATAGTTCATTGAGCTATTAGCTTTATGATTGGAACCGTGGAGGGCCATTAATTTCTTAATATTAACGAAAAAGGTAAGTTGTAACCAAAATAACCTCCTGGATAAAGAAGCTGGAACAGATTTAGGAATGCCATGAAACTGTAGCCCCCGTTTTCTCCGTAGATATGCAATTCAAGGGGCCATTTGTAATGCCGCAGATGTTTCCACATCCACATGTCGCCCTTTAGCATCAGTGTGCGGTGAAACGATCCCCAAACAACAGTGTCTGAAAAAAAAACAATAATTAAAATCGAATATGTCAGCAAAACTAGCGGAATACTAGTTGCAGAACAATGCGGTCACGCAGACAGCAACAATAAGCGAGTGCGAGATTTTAAAAGGTCGTATAAATCCCGATTGAAAAAGTAAGCTATTATTTTATTTTAAACTAGCTTTTGCCCGCGACAGGCATTTCCCGTTCCCGTAGAAATTTCCCATTCCCGTATATCCTATAGCATTCCTCATGAATGTTCAATGTGGCTTTCATATACAAAAATATTTTTACAAATCCGACTGATAGTTCCAGAGATTGGCGCATTTAAACAAACAAACTCTTCAGCTTTATTAAATTAGTATAGATTTGAGTCAAGTTTACCCTAACGAACGACAAAACTGTTAAAAAACTTAAAACCGCCATTTAGAAA
>NDFZ01003485.1:8413-22907 GCA_002192655.3 Mamestra configurata
TATTTATTTAAACTTTATGTACAATAGTGGTACATGGGCGGACTTAATGCATCAAGGCATTCTCTACCAGTCAACCTTTGGGTTATTAAGACTATACTGTGGTAGGTGTACAATAAATAAAATTAAGATACAAAATTGAATTTTAACATTTCGGAAAGAATATACAGATAATATATATAATACTAATAAAATACATATATATGCTAAAATAATAAACTAATAAATATGATATATAATAATCATACCGATTAACATTTTCCATTTATTTCAGACGAAACAAGAAGTGATCCTAAGATATTCTTAGTTCAAAATAAAAACAAATATTCTCATCCACTAAACTTAAGCTTTAAATCGCTTTGTAGCAATTATTATAATTTGAAAAACGGCTCTCTTGAGGAATCAAAAAAATATACGTAAGTAAATCAAACTATAACTTTTTAAACACTGTCAAGTATCTTGAAATACTGGATCTCTTAAGAAATGAGTTAAATGGTTTCCCCGAGCAAGAGCGAAACCAAATAATTCTACAGCAAGATGGTGCTCCAGCCCATAACAGCAGAATCACTACTGCTTACATTAATAACCATTTTAATACCTGGATTGGTACAAACGGCACAATCAGATGACCTGCGAGATCACCAGATCTCACCCCTTTAGATTTTTTTTTTGTGGGGATATGTGAAAAATCAAATTTACATTAAATCATATGCGAATGTAAAGGAGTTGAGAGTTGAAGTTCAGAATACGATTTATAATATTCACCATAACACGTTATTAAAGGTTACTAGAATTGAATTCGTTAGAAGAATACATTTGTGCATGCAAGAAAATGGAGCCCATTTCGAGCAACTAATTAGTTAGTTTACCATTTTTTTGTAAATAATTAAAATAATTTAAGATTTTCCTATCATTTAATTTATCAAGTTTCTTAGAGAGATTTCATCCTTATAATTGATCCTACAGTGTGTAATTGTACACGTGTCACAGTGTACAGCGTGTAATTTTTACATATTTTAGTCGGTTCGATTCCCGGGTGTGGCAAGCGAATTTTCGAAAATCTTTGAATGTTTTCTTTACATTCAAAAATAAAGGAATGTTTTGTTTGAGTAAAATTTTCTATCTACAATATTAAGAGTACTTTCCCTTCAGGTGGCAATACAACATTCCACCCTGTATACTTCCACAACGTGATATTATGAACCTAGCTTTACAGGGGTATGCGGAACATGGTGTAAAGTTCCGCAAACCTCCATTGAAAAGGCAGGATCTTCCGACCAGATGTTGTGTCGGGTGGGCAACCGCCCCGATGGATGTTATCTGGTGGTTGTGTATGTACAAATCAAGCGGAGAACTTTGCTATCGCGATGTAGGATTTATGTGTCTCAGGCCTTTAGTTCGTATATGGCGGCACAGATGTCGCTACAGCTTTAAAAAATCTAAACCTATATTTTAAATAACCTTTTTTTATTTGCAGAAACGTTATCCAATTTGCGGTTACCAAATACAATGATGGAAACCCTTTGGATAATTTCGTTTACGCTGGTAACGTAAGAAATACAGATGATGCTGAATGCACTATAACGGACCAAGTTGAACCTGAATATGATTGTCTCGGAAATGCGAAACTCGTAAGCCAATCATTGAAAGAAATAGATCATGGACATATTTACAACTTAGTCCAGGCGATACAATTAGATGGCATCGCGAACAAGGACGATTTTAATAAAATTCACAAAGACATATGTGAGCCGCCTTTTCAAAAGCCTTCAGACCTGACCATAGTACTCCTTTGCTCACGTAGTGGCAACTATAGAGAAGTGAATATACAGCCCTTAAAACTGATACAAATACAGGATAATTTATGCTATAATGAAAATTGGTTTACCCGGGAGGCAAGGCATTTGAATCGTCTTCTAGCTGTGTTAGCTCCTGAACCGTTGGAGTTATACTTTGAATCTTCAATTCCGACCATATTCTATGAACCACCATATATGTTTTCTGAAAATAAGATTGCTTTTCCAAATTCTATGAATTTATTACCTTGGCGACTTCTGAAGTATGGGTTTCTAAAGTTTATTCAAACCGTGGGCTGGCAAAGAGTAGCCATTGTAACTGACGATTCAGAATATAGCATAGATTTTGAAATTGAACTGACTGCGCTGTTTAGTAAAGAACGACTGTTATACACTGTGATACGCTGCGAAGATGCTAATTGTGAAATGGAAAAGGTAAATTTAACATTTGTGTTACCAATCCATTCTTACCACCCCGTACTGTGGACCGTTTCATAGAAGCTAGACGGATAATGGGCTCTGGGCATCGCAGGGCGATACCCGGCCACTGGAAACACCTGCGCACGGCGAACGATGGTTGGCGAGTTGTGTTTCATGCGCACCTCAAAGAGATCTCAGCATAATTGACGGGGCCCGCTAGGGCTCGTGACTGCCAGTGATGGGTTTTAGTCAGTAAAAGTCTGACACGCCCTTCCACTCCTTACGAGAGGTCACTGCGGCATTTTTTGACGTGACAACGTATAATAAATCGATGAACGCCGGCTGCACGCACGAAAAAGGATGACTCATTGTAACGTTACGCTCATTGTTACGTTACGATCATTTCATCAATGTTTTGGTATGACGTTACCACGTTAAACTATCGCCCGTAAATCGACTTTACAGACAACCAATTCTTTTTTCTGTCGAATGAATAGTAATCCGAAAGGCATTTACGAGTTAACTCCAGAACTATTGTTTGATACGCATTACAAAAAAAAACAAAAAATGGTTGTTATGAGGTATCACATCTCGACCGACGATGTATAAATAGATAGATAGATTTTGTACAAAATGGCTGGACTATGATAGTGCCAAATGAATTACACCCATGCGAATCCGGGAAGGGTCGCTAGCAATGTTATAAATGCAAAAGTTTGACTGTCTGTTTCTTACGGTTTTACCTCTAAACCGCTGAACGGATTTTGTTGAAACTAAGCAAGAGGGTATACAAAGCCTCGATTGGGACATAAACAAACACAAGAATAACTGATTTTATTCTTAATTTCCAAATATCCGTACTGATGAAATTATACTTTCAGATATCACGAGAATTGGCTAGAATTTCAGCGCGGATAGTCATTGCAAATGTCGAAAAGAAACATGCTTACTCGCTGTTGCGTCACACTCCCCAAAGGATCACATGGCTCTTGAGAGACATGGCTGGGAATGAAACTGTTCAGGTACAGCACAAGGCGGTTTAAATATTACATCGGTTTAAGTCCTTTTCTAAAATATGATGAGCCATATTTACGTCTAATATGGCCTACTTTTTGGAATGCTCCAAAAGCCCTTACACCTGCACCGTTGAGGATCTTATGAATGCCACTGATGCTATAAATGTGGCCATTAACTTGGCAAAACCTGTTAAAGGTCCACAATCGAAAAAAAAAAATGGCCCGGTTACTACTAACAAATAATTTTAACTCTTCATCATGTCTAGCCAGTCAAAGCCCAGAACCTTTATTAAACTCTGGAATGTATTCCCATTTAACACAAAGAAAGTTGAGAGTAAATTTTCCTTCAAGCGTAAAACTACTAAGTACTAAAAGTCCTCTCATACTTAGATCTTCGTCATAATAATTATTTTTTTAGTTCTGTTACCTAAAATATTTTTTATATCCATCATGTATTAGTAGTATTAGTTTATTGTTCTAATATACACTTCTGGACACATCAATTGGCCCACCTTAGAGTTTAGGTTTCGATGGCCCCTACCGAAATATGATTGCTAGATTGAACAAAAACTGTTGATGCAGTTTTAAACCTGATACATTTTACCATCTTTTTCGATCGTATTGTTTTAAATTTGAATTCAGAATACCATACGACATGGAGCTACGCCTAACAAGTCGGATATGCGCCTTGTTAAAGGCAATTGATTTTTGAATAAAAAACATGTTTTATCAAATAAAGGTTTAATTTAATAACGCGTGTTGCCTCCATGGGCATCTACCACAGCTCTCATACGATTAGGCATAGAGTTTATCAACCGCTCTATGCAATTTTGAGGGATCATCTCCCATTCCTCTTCTATGGCAGTTTTCAACTCCTGCATCGTCTGGGCAACTGGCTGACGAGCCCTAACACGTCTTTTTAGCTCGTCCCACATGTGCTCAATGGGGTTCATGTCTGGGCTTCTGGCTGGCCAGTCCATAACTGTGATGTTCACATCCCGAAGATATTCCCTGACGATGCCGGCCGCATGGGCTCTTGCATTATCATGCATAAAAAGGAAATTTGGGCCCACATAGTCCGCGTATGGTATCACGTGAGGTTCTAAGCACTCACGAATGTACCTTTCAGCATTTAATGTTGGCAGCCGTGGTCCTGTAACAACCTCAAGTTGAGTTTTGCCGCTCGCGGATATACCGCCCCAGACAGTCCATGAGCCACCGCCATAAGCAACCCTCTCTTCAAAGCAGCATTGTGCGAAACGCTCTCCCTTACGTCGGTAGACCTTCTTCCTTCCATCATTGCCATGTAACACAATTTTAGACTCATCAGAAAAGAGTACACGGCTCCAATCTTGCTGTGTCCAATTTAAATGACTGCGTGCGAAATGAAGGCGCGCTGTTCGGTGGGCTCGCGTTAGTTTGGGCCCATTAGCTGGCTTGTGTGGTACCATATCGCGTTCTTTTAACCTTCTCCGAACAGTTCGAGCGCTCACAGATACTCCGTGGAAGTCGCGAAGTTGGTTTTGTATCTCAATGGAGGTAAGGTGACGATTTCTCAAGCTGGTCGTCACGATGAATCGATCCTGCCTTTCAGTTGTGACCCGAGATCGTGGCCTTCCTTGGCGACGAACAAAGCCGCCAGTCTCTAGGTACCTCCGATAAACATTTCGGACCGCAGATCGACTTAAATTAAGTTGAGCACTCACGTTTCTTTGGCTGTGTCCGGCCTGAATAAGTGCCACAGCTTGGGCGGCGACTTCAGGTGAAGTATCCATAGATTATTGATAGAACCTCACCTTAATGTTAAGAATAAGTAATGTTTGTTGCAAAACCAAAGATATCAATCACTTTTTCAAGAATTAAATCCAAGTAAACCAATAAAACCAAGTTTTCTTAGTATTCGATTGTTTGATATCAACAAACAGGCTCCAAATTGTCTTTTGTTTCTTTAAATTCTGTGTTCGAAATTCAAAAAAAGACTATTGAATGAAATTGTGAATGTGCCAGGTTCAAAACTGCATAAAAACTTTTTGCTCGACCTAATATAAAATTTTAGCTAGGACCAAACGAAACTGAAAATACAAGGTGGGCCAATAGATGTGTCCAGAAGTGTATTTATAGATAACCTAAGTTAGTATAGATATATATTTTATTAATTCAGCTAATCTTTACAGAATTACTCTCGATATGAAATATTATTTATTCAATTCAAAATTCAAAAGTCGTTTATTTAAGTAAGTCTGAGGGCCAGCACTTTTTGAACCTTAGTTTTGCATCCGTGCAGTCCCCCAAAATGTCCACCAGTCACCACTTCCTAATGTTATGGCTGTATTTGTAACCCAAAGCTCGAATGGCAGAGATTGCCTTATTGCTGTGTTCCACTACTGTACATAATTATTTATTTTCAACCTGTTCTGTACTGCAGGGCAGAGATCTTCCTTCCTTCTTTTCCTCCCTACTATTCCCATTCTACTGTACATACATTTTGACAAATAACACAAAGTTTATGTTTCCGTTTAGCACTTGCACAACAATCAAGGTGCTTTCTCCTTTAGTTTGCACAACACCAATTCCAAAGAATGCCCGGGTGTGGAGGATAACATCATAACCGGTCTTAGCAGTATTGCTCAAGCTTACTTAAGTTTAACAGGCCCGGACTACAATTTTAAGAAACGGCAGTTTTACAGGTAATTATTTTTTTAATGAATTTATCAATGGGCCAATCATTAGGGTGTAGCCAAATCAATTGATCGACAGTTTTTACTACACCAAATCAAAGTCAGAGATACCACTCCAATCTACTGATGTTGATCTACGTTGGGCAATGTCAATTGATAAATGACATTTATTTTGTAAATACGTACCTAGGTTAAAAATAACTTTTACCCGTCAATCTCTTTTGCTTATTTTTAACTAAATACGGCCGGTGTACCTACGAGCTGAGTTTGTTTCGGTGTTTCTTCTCAGGGTGGTCGCCTGAGAAGAAACACCGAAACAAACTCAGAGGTTATTCTTTTAACCTTTTAAACGTTATTGTCACGTATACATGACAAGCAAGAGCGTGCCTGTACGCCAAAAAAAATGTGACAAAAAGTAAGAATTTTTGGCTTGGCGTCGGGGGCACGCCGATGCGTTTATGCTCTGGCGTTCAAAAGGTTACATTCAATCCGTATCTACCGGTCAAATAATATAAGAATCATTTAGATCTGAGGTTGTCTTTGTCAGGAAAGTACCACACCGATTTACGTGGACCTATCCAGACAGTGCAAGCATTTGCCAGGTTTCGTGTAGCTCAAACTTAGAACTTTAAGGAGCATAACGATTTGACGAGCAATGTCAGCAATGGACGGTCGATCAATTGATGTGGTCATACCCATAAGCATCATTGAAGAATAATAACGCACGACTGTTAGGCCGCGTTCCCACTATGTGGCGACTCGTGACGACAGATTATCGTGTCGTGGCTTGTGTATTTAAATAGAGGTGTTCACATATAGGATTAACCATCGTCAACGACTTTTTACATACAAAATGTATGGCAGTCGTCCAAAATGATAAAATCGTCACGACATAGTGGGAACGCGCCCTTACGTGTAATCGTAGTCTGCGCACTTATTTTCCTGCCCTTGTCCAATGTCAGCCGTGAGGAACGCATTGGTTTTATTGTCACTTTTTTATTTCATTTGTGACATTAAAACCAATGCGTTCCTCACGGCTGACATTACTAAAATAAAAATATAAAATTAATAGATACTTAACTAAAAAAAATCCTATTGAATAAGTGTCTATATGCTGTAGAAGAAGTGTAATTTTATTAAATTATTTTATTGGTATTGTCTTAAATTTTAAGGAGTTGTCCATATTGTGTTATTTAATTGACGAAATGCTATTAAAAAAAGGTCAAATTATTTCTAATTGATGATTTAATTTATAAAATTCAAATGTAATTATTATATTGTAAATACTGTATTGTGTATTTTTATGTGTTAATTCAGATACAAAATTACTTTTTTATGAATAAATCACTATGACCTACATAATTTTGTTTTTCAGACTCTTCGCTGAAAAATTAAAAGTTTCAACCGCAAGAATAACTGAAGCTGTAGTTGCTGTCAATAGGTTGCATGACTCGGAAAGGATTTTATCAATGTTAGTCAAGGAAAATGGAGAAAATAAAATTTTAAATTTCTTGGATCCATATAAATCTGACAAACCACCCAAGGATGGGACAGCACACTGTTTGGTAACCACTTATGACTACCACAAGCCTTGTGGGGACCCGGTGCTCATTTTCCTGTCGTTCGTTATTTTGATGTTTGTGCTCACAATCCTTTTGATCACGTGTTTCTTCGAAAAGGCCTCGCCGCTCAACGATGTAAGATATCAGAATTTTTAGTCTTAGACTCAGGCTGACTGTCCACTGGAGCGGAGAGGAGAGGAGCGAAGCGGAGCTGTGCCAATATTAACCAATGGAATTGCATAAAATCTCTGCTCGGAATCAGTGGATCGGGAAGCAGAGCGAGGCAGCGGAGCGGGGGAACTCAAATTACCAGTCCACAACTCCGCTTCGCACTACCTCGCTCCGCTCTGCTGCCACGTTCTGCGTCAATGGACAGGCAGCCTCATAGCTTAATTATGGCGCCACTTCCACGAGCGAGTGTCTCATGGCGATATTATCATCCTGCCATTTCATTTTATAGCAATCCTATGATATTTCTACAAGGTAATATTATCGCGGCGATTCGACGAGTGACATTGACGAACAAAACGTCGTGAACTCGCGACGATACACTGTCTCGTAGAGGTGATGCCTTACATCTTTATAAGAAATGTGTTATTATTTTATTAGGGGGCAGTCTTTGATCTGCAATAGGACGATATAGCCTTAACCTAGTCCTAGTCTTAAGGGTATCAGTTGGGTAGATTATATTGTGTAATGGAGATATAAAATATTAACAAACTATAAAATAAACTTGTGTCATGCATGATAGAAGGACGAAGGACTGCACTAATCCAAAAAATTGTTTTCTAAAATTGTAGTTTTATGCACTTATACTTGGTATATTTTGTAGGAGGTCCTAAATAAATATTTATAAGCCCGCCATTTATTTATTGTCATATTTGCAAAATGTGTGTCGCTTATTCCATAAAGGTCAACGCAGATAAACCTGTAAATTGCTCGAGCAATTTTTCGCTTACCTGTACCCTATCATAGTACATATAGATAATACAACGGGTATCTTACTATATGACTTACTCACTTTTAAACTATATAATATACACCACCTAAAAATGGAAGTCGGTTGTTTTTTTTTTCACAAAAACGTCGTATTGTCAGTTCCAGTCAAACAGTGAAGTATAAATCCTGTAGATACTTATATACGAGTATGAGGGAAGTCACAAGAAACAGCTAGTTCCTACCAAAACAAAACACAAATTCCAGGAACACCACTTACCTCTCATGAAACAATAATTAACAAGCACTAAAAACACACATTAATAACTAAATACCTAAGTATACATTTAGAGCAAGTTACAATAATTGTCCACAAACAAACAAGCCTAATATATCAAGTTAAGTGCGTCCTCCACTGTCCTAAACTGGACTCGGGCCAGACTTAAATGAGAGGTCATAGGACACTGGCCTGTAGTGGCATCAATACCGCCACAAAAAAACAACGCAGCAAATTCTACATCGCAACAGAAAGAACCGCAACGCCATCTATCTCGCCAGCGACGAACTAATAACGAAATCCTGCATCGCGGTATTAGTTTTCCGTACAATTTGAACATAAACAACAGTCCAAATATCAACAATCAAGCACTTTCCCACCGGCCACAACAATTGTCCGGTCGGCGGATCCTCCCTTTTCTATGGAGGTTTGCGGGACTTTACACCCTGCTCCGCACACCCCTATAGGCCTATATACCTTTCTAAATGTCTATAAGTTGGCCGGTCAATGTTTGATATACCTAGTAGTTGCATTTCGGGAGAGTACGTCTGTCAATGCAATTTTTGTGACAAATACTCATCAGTCAAAATAAGCGGTTGTAATTTACAACGGCTATAGGTACCAACTTAATCTCTTCGGTGAGAGTAGGGGCATAGGTGTCAAAAATTGATCTAATCTTTGAGTGATAAGTTGCGGGTCAGTACAATGTTAAGAGCCAAGGACACTAGCGTATACCCATCTTGTCATTTTAGCCACTGAAGTCACTTTACCTACCTACTAAACAGTGACCTCTTGTGTGACGTTGCAGCCATAGTACGACTACCTATGTCACTGTCAAAGGTTGCTTGGTCCAGCTTTCGAGTGAGAAGTTTCGGCTAACCCAATGTTTCGAGAGAAGATCGCGCCAACATAAACTTTAACCCCTGTTTTACCTACTACTTAAGGGGTGATTCTGGTATGCCTACAGCCTGAATAGATATTTCGATTTGCCTTGGGAAATCTAAAAAAGTATCAATATTTATTATAGCCTGTACGGACCCAGAGCTGGGCAAAGACCTCCATTGGGAAGTAAATATTTAAGTACATATTACAGATTGACTTACAATTGCCTACAGGTACAGTTGATAACTTGCATAACTTTTGTAATTTTGTATATTTTATTTATTGGTATGCGTCATGCTTGTCGCGAATAAACTCGTTTTCTTTCTTTCTTTCTTCTTTCATAAATGAAGTCGGTTAACTAGCTAAGTTATATCATAATATAAAAAGTTTTTTTCTTACATTACTTTCTTTCCACTGTTCCTGCTTCTGCGCCACTACCTACTTGCCAATTCTTAAGGAAGAAAAAACTGATAATCTAAAAACCTATTGAAAAACAATTCAATCGTATCCAATCATAAATCAAAACAACAAATCCTACAATATTTCGCAGTGGAATGAAAAGGGTTTACAAGAGTTTAAAACTAAAACAGCTCTCCTGAACTAAATCCTCTCGGAATGAATAAAGCGGTGGCTCGGTGATTCAGGTAGTTGAGGAGCGAACCCCAAACTTTTATCCCATGATCCGAACGGTTGAGTACAGGGTTTATGTAGGTGCTTCGCCAATCAGAGTTAGTACTTTGGGCTACTATAAGTCTATTGGTTTCAATGTGTGTAGATCGTTGTATAAAGGCTCCCACAGACCGGCGTGACGTGCCGTAATTGTTGCATACATACGAAGCTCGAATATAAACAAGGTGGAAGGTCCTGTTAAGTACGGATCTCCAATGGATATCGCCGACCATTCAATTTATGCAGTTTACACCGGACGCATAGAAACACCATCGATGACGAGCGGCCAGCCACGAACCGCACAAGCAAAATTCGACTAGCTAATAATTATTTTTGTCATTCCATATTCTAGCATCGAATAGGTTCCACTTAATTTTAACTGTAACTTTCTTTTAAAAAAATTGTTTAAAATTAATTTTGGTTTTTTTGAGCCTCCGTAGCTCCGCCTGCAGTCTACGTAATTGAGTCAGAGCAGTCGGTAGGATACTCGCGGGCCAGTTCGCGAAACGCGTTAGAATCGTCTCACATCGATATTCGTGATCGCGACCCCACCACGTACCAACATTAAACAAACAACACATAATAATATTAAGATACTATTATGTGAAATCATTCCGAGAAACCAGGACCCAGGACATGGTTTACGCTTGCGCCAATTTTCATTCAAATCCGTTCAGCCTTCAAGACGTGAAGAGGAAGACAGAGTTACTTTCCCACATAGATAATACTTTCTACTTTTTACAATAGATATTTGTTTCGATAGTACCTCTGGATCATATGGATTGAATTAAACGGAAAAGATACCAAAAACCACTTCAAGTTCAGACAAATGATTTCTCGGCTTTCTGGTCATTATATCTAGGGAACGAGAAATACGGATTTCCTGGGAATTCTAATTTATTTATTCATTTATTGATTAGGATCGTCAACATTCATAACTTAATAAATTATTCTAATGCTGCAAAACTTACAGACAACCTCAACATTATCATATAAAAAACTTTGAAAGAAAAGGCGTAAACGAGAGATTCATTGGAATTCGAATTACCAAATTCGAATTAAAGTAAATGTAAAATATGATTAAAATAGGAAAAATATCAGAGAGAAAATAAAAAAGATAAAACATTAAAAATGTCAAAGATCACAACAAAAATGGCGGTAGCACTAGATTACAATTTAACAATAAAAAAAAAGAATTGGGAAGACACACACAGTCAAAACATTGAATTGAGGGCAATTAAATAACAGAGCATACAATTATAATAAACCCTAGTATGGATTTCCTAATATAACGTAGTAAAACTAAATACACTATAACTCTTCTTAAAACTTAACGCTATCCACGGCGCTCTGTAATCCAGTTTACAACTATAACTCGGCGGTAAACTGCAAGTTAGCGCAAACTTCAGTAATCACTGTAGTCAGATTATTATGCCTTCATTAATATAATCGTTGTAAACACCCCGCTTCGCTTCTGAAGTCTTGAGTTGAATTCTTGAGTGGAGTAAATTGGAGTTGTATGTTCAAGTGAACTTTATAAAGGTTTGGAATGCTGTTGATTTGACTAAATGTTAGTCGCTTTTCGTCTTATAAGTGTACCTTATTGTAAGTATCTCGAAGAGCTCGTGGCTAAATAATAACAGCCGCACGGATCGTCCTTCAAGGTTATGCAACGCTTGCCGAGGTCTGTCTGTGGATGGGTTACCATCTTGACATACCGAGAATTCTTCGTGCCTCAGAAAGCACGTTAAGCCGTTGGTTCCGGCTGTTATTTGTAGATCTTTGGTAGTCGTTTCGGATTGTCAGAAACCAAAAAAAATCTGACACCAGTCTTGCCAAGTAGTACCGTGTTACCCAGTTAATGGGTTGTGGAGGTCTGGTAGGCAGCCGCTCCACGTAAAATACTGGTATTCAGCTGAATTCGGTGTGACTGGAAGCCGACGACCGATGGTAAGTATCTAAATACTTGTAAATAATTCATGAAATATGAAGGTACCTACAGAAACACAGATAAAGAAAATAATATCTAGCCTAGGACGAAGGAAAAAGGAGCACGAAAGGATCGTAGCAGATGACGTTCTTGAGTATTTTTACCCTCGGGAGAAAAGGTTATGCGTCTATGTTTGTGAAATCTTTTTCAACGTAGTCCCTAAATTTCTGTACCTACATTTAGTGACCGTCAATAAATGTATTTTCTTTCGATCCCGAGTACAAATGATTAATAAACGAAACTATGGTTGACGCTAAATAAATTTGCAATAACGGTCTTTGCCCTTTCCTTAATATTCGTAGGTACCTGGCAAATAAATCATGAATCATTACTAGAAAATGTTAAGGATCACGATAGATGTCGACACAAGACAGCTTTATGTCTTAATTTATAGCTGTTGCCCGCGACTTCGTACGCGCCTATCCCGTTTTTTTTCCCGTTCCCGTAGGAATTTCCCGTATAGCCTATAGCATTCCTTATATCAAGATCGGTTCAGTAGTACCATAGATTACCCCCTACATACAAACTTACAAACTTTATAATAATATACTATAATAATATTAGTATAGATTTATGCATAACTTTTGTAATTTAGTTTATTTTATTCTTTTGGTATGCGTCATGCTTTTCCCAAATTAACCCTTTTTCTTTCTTTCTGTTTTCGGAATTAAGTATGTCAATAAATGTAGGTGGGTCAATGACCGTTAATGCAAATTTATCTGACGTCGACCATAGCGTAGCAAATCTGAAATAAATCCCTTTACCAATACCTACTTGTGACTTAAGGCTCCAACAAACAGGCGCAACGCGACACTGTGACCATTATTCTATTGTCTGTGAGAGCCTTTATGACTTACAAAGTTCCTTACGGATATACGTTTCTTTGTATATACCTACGAATGACCATCCACAACACATTAGGCATTGATATTATACCGTATTGACGTTTAAATTCCTTTGGCACGGTATGCCTATTGTCCCAGATCCACAATATATCTACGCATAGCTTTCAGACCAAATGAAAGCGAGGATTATAGCTATTCACGCCATATCCCAGTAATGGGAATTAATATCTCAAACGCTGGATACAAGGGATATTAATACAAGCGTATGTTAATAATGTTGGGTATCGGCTGCATCCTATGCGATATATCTATATACTATCTTCCCATATACTAATATAATAAAACTGAAGTGTTTGTTTATTTGAACGCGCTAATCTCTAACCACCAGTCGGATTTGGAAAATTCTTTTTGTATATAGCCACATTCATAAGGAAAGCTACAGGCTATACGGAAACGGGAAAAACGGGATATGTGCGTATGAAGCCGCGGGCAACAGCTAGTTAATGATATAAGCCGAAGATATCGCCGATTGCATTTGAATGGCTACATTACGAGCGTAACTCCCGAAAGTTCGCCAAACTGAAGTAGCAGTGGGCAGGGCACATTGCTCGCAGAACAAATGGTTGATGGGGCCGAAAAGTTGTGGAGTGGCGACCGCGTACGAGACGCAGCATTGGAAGGCCTCCCACAAGGTGGACCGATGACCTGATCAGGGTCGCGGGTAGCCGATGGATGCGAGACGCGCAGGACCGGTTCTTGTGGCAACACTTGAGGGAAGCCTATGTCCAGCAGTGGACGTCTTTCGGCTGATGTGATGATGATGAGCTGGCACAATGAAACTTAATCTATTCATGATATTACCAAGCTTAGACTTGTCAAAAAGATTAGTGTTTGCAGTAAGTTAGAAAAGAAAAACTGCTTCTTCAAAATTTCAGCCCAAGGCGTCCATATTTTATTTTATTTTATTTGTTTGGGACAAAAAACAGTTACACGTTACATTTTAACACAGGTGTTTAAAATAATAGAAATAACAAACATGTAACCCACACTATTGTCCGCGAATTTGTAAAAGAGACAGAGATTGACCAACGTGCACATATTGCTCATCAGATTAATTAAAAAAATATATGAATGATTTTATTATGTAAACATTATGTGGAACAACAAATTAAGATTTTACCCTTACGGGGATCCGGATAGAAAGGCGAGAACCTGTTTTTTAAATTCATTTTGCGTTAAAGCGAAAATATCAAAATCGATAAAGTGGGAGTTATATGTAGCTACGAGGCGGCGGAGAGGTGCCCGCTCGCCCGCGTGTGTTCTGCACTTTTTAGTGTGGAACAAACAAGGAACGCGCACCTCTCGCCGCATGACAGTTCTAGGTACTACGTAACACAAATTGTTCGTAAGACTATTGCAATCAAAC
>NDFZ01003486.1:0-29166 GCA_002192655.3 Mamestra configurata
AAAATTATTGTTATTCTGTATTGTTTTTGTTAATTTTAAATATGTGTGTTACTTTAAAATTTAACAATATCTAAGATTATGATTCTCTGTACGTGTTGGTACTTACTGTGAGTGCAGAGAGTAATTAAAGCTAAATAAATAAAGATCATGTTACATTGTTAGAAAAGGGGAAAGGTAGTACTCATACAATAAATAACAAAATCATTCAGAAAGGATTTTCTGCCCGCAGGGAAGTAAACACATTGAGCAAATAAATAAACGATAGTTAATTTCAGAAAATGAAAGATCACCATATGCTGCACTAACTTAAATAGAATAAAGATTATTAGATCTCCTTGAAGCCTGTGACTCATTAATTAATTTAATCTGCACGGATCTTATTTCAAGTTTAGGCTACGCTTGCCTTAGTTCGTACCGATTTTCCTCCATGCCTTGCCGAGCACGTTAAGCCGTTGGTCCTGGCTGCCATTTGACATCGTTGACAATCGTCACGGGCAGTCAGAAGCCAGAATATCTGTCACCAGTCTTGCCAAGGGGTATCATATTACCCGGTTACTGCGCCATGGAGGTCAAATAGGTAGGCACTCCATATAGTCCTCGGAGTCCTTCTGATCGATTTGTGCCATCATGGGCATGCAGTAGGCTACAGTAAGGGTAGGCCAGCCCATACAGTAATTTTGCCCAAAAAAAAACCACCACATTATTCAGGGTTGAAATCACGATACTGACGATGCGAATTTTCGTCCACTTCGAAAGACGAAAATATTTTTTTTGGGCATTATGTTGGGCTGGCCTACCCTTACTGTAGCCTATACACGCGCATGTGTGCTATGGCGGCCAATCTCAACCGAGACTAGCCATCGGCGCGGGACATATTATAGTGCACAAGTGTGTGCGCAAACACAGGTGCACTCCCTCTTCCATCACTCTCACATTCCGATGGGACGGCACCCGACATGAGCGGAGAGAGATCTGGCACAGGACTAACGGCTTAACGTGCTTTCCGAGGCACGGGGGTGTCACACCACAGACTTCCAAAGTCCATACAAAATACTGGCACTCAGCTGCATCCGTTGACACTAGAAGTAGACTCCAAGGAAAAATGCTGGGCAGATTAATTGAAATTATATACTATCTGTCTCCTTAGCTATGTAAGCCTTCATTTTAATTGGCTTGTGTTTAAACGCCTACCAGAAAAGTACCTATTTACTACAAAAAAAATCGAAATAGTTGCCAGAATGGATAAATGCTCACCAAAATCAAATTCGGTTGTTGTGGTTAAAAAAAAACAACCACGAAGGGGATAGCGGGGTCTGACTCGCTCGCTTCGCTCGCTCACTAGACCCCGCCATCCCCTTCTAACCTAACCTGTCCGAGTCGGGGTGTCCTAAGTCCCGAGCTCGCTTAGCTCGCTCTTGCATCCAAGTTCTCCTAGTAACAGAAGTAACATTGTATTTCAGGGAAACAAGATTTGGTAACCATTTATCCATTTTGGTAGGCAAAAAGAATATAAATACAACACATACAATTATTTTGATGAGTGTATAATTATGTTGGAACTTAAAACGTTGTTCCTTAGGCACCTCGGTATAGAGTGGGTTTATTTTATTTGAAGATAACATATTTTACTTGGTACGCATTTAAATTGTAGCCTNCTAACCTGTCCGAGTCGGGGTGTCCTAAGTCCCGAGCTCGCTTAGCTCGCTCTTGCATCCAAGTTCTCCTAGTAACAGAAGTAACATTGTATTTCAGGGAAACAAGATTTGGTAACCATTTATCCATTTTGGTAGGCAAAAAGAATATAAATACAACACATACAATTATTTTGATGAGTGTATAATTATGTTGAACTTAAAACGTTGTTCCTTAGGCACCTCGGTATAGAGTGGGTTTATTTTATTTGAAGATAACATATTTTACTTGTAACGCATTTAAATTGTAGCCATTTTAATTTCTTTATACATATTATCCTTTATGCTCTCGAGTAATCTGATCTCACTGTATTCTATAAATGTAGCAGCAGGAAGTTCTCAATAACAGCTTGTTATGGAAAACTACGGAACTTATATTTAAATAGACGGCCTTACTTGGTAACCTTTTGTATTATTTTATATAGCTTTCATGGAAACAAAGAAAGTTAGCGATTAGCATTAAATCTATTATTATTTTCTTGGGTTTTGACTGCATATTTCTCATTCCGTGGTAATTTATAGCCAGTAAGAAATAGAAAGATAAAAAACATATTGATGGTTAGACTCTCGTTTTGTCATTCAATTTATAATATTAATTATTCTTATTCTTTTAATTTAATTAGTTATTTTTTAAAGTGAATATATAACTAAATATTCTGTAAATATTTCAAGCGTCTACCTGTTGCCGTTATCAATATCGAGCAATCACGTTTGTTGTATGGGAGCCTCCTTAAATATTTATTTTATTCAATTTTTTTGTATTTGTTGTTATAGCGGCAACAGAAATACATCATCTGTGAAAATTTCAACTGTCTAACTATGACGGTTCATGAGATACAGCCTGATGACAGATGGACGGATAGCGGAGTCTTAGTAACAGGGTCCCGTTTTACCCTTTGGGTACGGAACCCTAAAAAGGAATGCACTGTCGCAATGTCACGTGGTCAATTTTATCTGGAACCTCTAGATGTGTGTCGTAAGGCCTTAATGTACTCCCAAATAAGGTAGGCAGGAATAGAAGAACGCCAAGTGCTTGGTTAATTAGTATCCGACGTGCGGTATGGGTTATACGAGAATATTAAACGACCTATTAACTGCTCTAGGACATGGAATATTTATCATAGTTACATTTACATCAGGTGCGTGCTAGCAACCGCTGGTATGAAAAGGTGCATGAATATGGAGGATGCAAAAGGTATGTTAGGAACTAAGGATACTGTTATAATATTCACATTAAACCCATAGCGTACATTGTTGACTAATATGTTTCTTCGTTGTGTAATATGTCTTTAGTTGTGGTCGATACCTTAGATGGTTAACTACTGAATATTCTGCATTGTTGAATCTATTTGTTTTGCCTACTTTTTGAATACATCATGACTCAACTGCTATGTTTCCCGGAGAACTACGCAGCTATGGAAATCTAAAATTAAAATATGAATTCTGAAAAGACCTTTTGTATGTGTTGAAATCAATTTCTAAACTAAAATAGAACACATTTTGAATGCCTCAAAATGGTATCTTTCAGTGCCTTTAGGTTTATAAACCTATAATAAAGTAAATAAATAATCTCAAAACTAGACCACGCTTTTCATTACTACTAGCCAGAGTAGAAGTTCGGGGCATGTTTTTATTACCCATTTATGTTGAAACTACCCACATACCGTTAAGTAGAGTCGTTAACGGTCGCATCAATAGATAGGGATGCTAGAGCTATTTCGTACTAAGTCCACCGGACTTTGTTCGTTATTGGCGCCTTGACCCAGTTGATGGAAGCTGTATTCGACTGTACTAGCTATAACTCCATATTACTATTTGATACTGTAGCGAAAATAATGTCACGAATATAAAATTTTATTTTCAACACGCTTACTTCATATTAACTCGTGAAACACATATCCGATGTTTATTAAAATTGTGTTTATTGTTTGGTCACTAGTGCGTTGAATATCATTGCAGTCTCGGTTTCATGACACCAATCAAACCTCGTCTGCTACATACAAACCCCGCCTGCACGTGCAATGATGAAAACCAACCAAAGGACTGTGAGGTCACAATTGGTTAACTAGAGCCATCATCATCTGCCTAGCCTTTTCCCAATTAAATTAGGGTCGGCTACCAGTCAAACCGGATTCAGCTGAATACCAGTATTTTAAGTGGAGCAGCTGCCGCCTACCAGACGCGACACGGTAGTTCTTGGCAAGTACTGGCTTCTGACAACAATCCGTAACGACTGCCAAAGATCTACAAATGAAAGCCGGGACCAACGGCTTATCGTACTTTCCGAGGCACGGAGGAAACTGGGTATGTTAAGAAGTTCACCCATCCACAGACCAACCTTGGCAAACGTTGCTTAACCTTGAAGGTCGGCTAGTGCGGCTGTAATTCTATAGCCACGAGCTCCTCCATGGTGAAATGGTTAAGTAGAGCCATCATAGTAAAATCAACAAACAGTTCATGGTTGATTGGTTGTAACAAAATAATGCAAAAATCAGACATTACCATCCTCGCCATATTTGAGGCAAAGATACCCTTTCCTGACTCGACTTCAATCAAGACCAAGACATTGAAGAAACCGAAACAACAAAATTTCTAGGGTTATACGTAGATGACAAANGAATAATATCAATCAATTGTCGAGGTCACTAGTTAACCACATATTGCAATATCTACAACTCATTATAAAACATTGTAATGAGTACATTATGTTATGGTTATTACAATATTCGATCTCGCGGTTTCAGTAATAAGCAATTCCTTGATCATCATTTGTGTTCACATTCTTATGCGACCTGAGGTTCTAGACAAAGTGCCATTCTGTCAGCAAATGTGATTGTTGAAATGCCAAAATATAAGGGATTGATCCCGTGGCTATTCGACAGGTTTTTTCAATCCCGAATATTTTTTAAGTTTTGACAATTGCCTTCGCCACGTTTGTGCTGTCAGAATTTAACTTGTATTGTCAGCAAATGTGATTGTTGAAATGCTAAAATATAAGGGATTGATCCCGTGAAAATTCGACAACATTTGTCAATCCCAAATATTTTTGAATTTTTGACAATTGCCTTCGCCACGTTTGTGGTGTCAGAATGTCACTTGTCTTGTCAGCAAATGTCATTGTTGAAATGTCAAAATATAAGGGATTGATCCCGTGACAATTCGACAGCTTATGTCAATCCCAAATATTTTTAAGTTTTGGCAATTGCCGTCGCCACGTTTGTGCTGTCAGAATGTCACTTGTCTAGAGCCTCTGATGTTGCGGAATTGTTCGAAAGAGTTACCGTGGCCCTGGAACGCAAAAGGCATTTGGTGGACTACAGTAGGTTTACGGTGGATAATCAGTAAGAGTTTGAAACTCCCTTCAGCTTCGCCCAGAGCGTGAGGAAGCATTGGATGACTTCCCATCCAAAAAATAAATGCGACCTGATACCAATTTAAATACTACTTATTTTCCCGAAATCTCTAAAGACCAGCTTACAAAAAAGGCAAAGAGTGCAAAATAAATTACCTTGCCATTAAGGTAACGGAAAACCATTCTTTTTAAAAATACAACCTTAATGAGAAAATTATAAGGTATTTAGGAGGAGGAATTTAAATGCAGATAAGGAGGGATCGGATTGAACTTATAATTAGATTTCTTTAATAAGATGCCTTCTTTGATTTGCATTTTGGGACTCGTCAAAGGCAAAGGTTTATGAATACCGTATTTTTGCATTTCACCTCAGAACTCGAACATATTAGAATTTCATATACGGTTCAATTTCTTCAACAAATTGATGCTAATGGTTTTTTTTTGTGTTGTCTGAACTATAATAATAATTATAACCATCGGTAGCTTGGACCCTGCTCCCGACACCGGCGGACTACTATTTTATATATATTTTTTTGTTACAACTGTTTTTATAAAAATATATATTTAAAATGTAGATGTTGAGAAAATTTAATAAACGAAATAATAATAATAACGTTTTTTGTGTCCAAAAGTTATACACAAACAATATTGGGTTTGAAGTCTTCATTTAAGCAAAATGCCTCTATTAAAAGACTACTTACTTACTAGAAATATCATCATATGATACTCGTTGATAAAATCGTACCTTCTAACGGCCGGTCTCAATGACGTATCTACCTTTAACCAACTGTCAAATTAGCTACNATGATACTCGTTGATAAAATCGTAACTTCTAACGGCCGGTCTCAATGACGTATCTACCTTTAACCAACTGTCAAATTAGCTACCAACAGTAGCTGAAACGACATGTTTGCCTTTCAACTTGACGTTTCAGCTACTTTTGGTAGCTAATAATGGCGAACATGTGTACCAATTTTTATATTTTTTTCCACTGATGGTGAGAAAGTGTAGATAGGTACTTACTGCTTTAGATAAGTAGCTCCATGAAAACGAAAATAGATCAAGAGGCCATTAAAGACGTACCATCAACAAAAGAATACTCACACAAAAACCTTAACGCTGACTCACTGTGTACTAACAGCAGTCCTTATTACTGCTAAATGACAAAGCAGTTATTTACATAGTTATATCTTGACTTTAAAATGACATAACATGTCTTTTTGAAATTAATTCTATTACAGTTTTTTATAAGACTCCGCTAGACGGATTGCTAATGTTTTTTTTTATGAATAACATATTAATGTCAGACAAAAACTAGATAAAGATAGATTCTCATATGAATTTAAGGCGCCGATTGATTTACGCGGCGACTACAATTTTAAGAATAGTAAGAGAACGTGTTTTGACTGCAAACTTGGGCAGCATTCAATAATAGCAATATTTTTGGAAAATTAAAAAAAAAAAAAAAAATTCATACCAATCTCCAATTTCAGGCAAGAAAATATCTAAGAGTTACAAAAGAAACGCAAGTGAAGTGATGGGAGTGGCTGCTGATACGTCAATCGACTAATTACACCTTAGATGCGCGTTTGAAACATTAATTTGATTGCAGTAATTTTACTAGTTGTCTAGTGAGACGGAGTGCCATATTTAAACGATTTCACACGAACGGTTAAGCCTCGGAATCCTCGCTCGAATGAAACGAATGCGCGCAAAAAAATATGCATAAATGGACTCTGATCTTAAGTTTAATGTAAATTGCCGACCAAAAACTTGTTACGAAAATATCCAAGATTCAAAGTTGTCAGCTATTTTTAGATTTCGAGGTGTGTGGAGTCATGGCCGCACTTGAGTCATTTGGCGGTCGATTGTGGCCATTTAAGACATTTTTTTACGTTCACCGTTTGTTTATTACTTTGTTATTTAAGCTGTAAAAAGATATGGTTTATCTTTAAAAGTTTGAACGAAGCAGCATTTTTATGGAAAATATTATAAAGTTTTCGGTTTATTTTCGAAAACAGCGTTTGGTATTTATACGTAATGGTATTCTTAAGATACAATAAAAGCAAAAGTTTTTGGCGTAAACAAAAGCGCTTAGTATAACTTTATTGCTGTTTTCGTTTCAGGACAAATCCCATTTAAAAAAAACAACTCATGACTCTACTTAAATTCTAACCTCAATCTAAGATAAATGGAAACCACAAGTTCAAATCCAATTCAATTTCCTTTTGACACGATCCTAGGACAGAAAAACCGATCTCACGTTATTATGGACAAATCTGTATTCATCTTACATTCGCTAAAGCTAAGGAAAAATGCTATTGACAGACGTGACCTTAAAGTATGGATGTGACAAAGTAACGCGCTTTGCGTAGTGGAAAAGCGATATGACACTAGCTCATTTTGTTAACAGACATCATCAGAGTGCCGATTCAACAAATTTTTAAGCATCGTTTGCATTCGCATGACAGTCGCAATCTGTATGTCTGTCGCAAGTATGGGCGGCTTTTTTGACAGATTGCGACTGAGATACGAATGTAAACATTGCTTAAAAAATAGTAAAAATGGCCCTCAGATCTTTTGTTTCAATTTTATTAATTTACTAGCTACCTCCCGCGGCTCCGCACTCCTGGAGTATAAATTAAAAAATATCCTGTGTTATTCCAGACTATAATCTATCTCTGTGCCAATTTTATTGAGATGTGTTTAGCCGTTTTGACGTGGTTGAGTAAACATCCATCTATTCCAACTTTCGAATTTATGACATTAGCATATAGTATAGATTAAAACTGTATACTAGTAAAAACAATATAATAGTTAGTCATGTAATGGATGTTATAGAATTTATTGCACACAAAAATGTGACGCAATTCTTTTACAATATTACTTACTACATACGTCTGTGGGTACAATGTCGGTTTTTTGCGATATTAAAGGAACCTATCTAAACTTTGACAAGCACTGGAAGATTTGACCACCGCTATTTAAATAATAAGAAGCAACAGTGAAAAGGATACTTATTTTTAGGTTATAGGACATCCGAACAGAGCGCTCTATAAATTGTTTCATACTTAAAGTTGACGACCTTTTCCGAGTTCTCTCACACCATTTGTCTTACATTGTCCTCAGAATTGTTTCCGAGAGCGGAGAACTAGCAAACTACCTCCGGTTTCGTCTATAAAAGAGGGAACGTGGGTTTATGTTTTTTATTTTTGTGGGGAAACGACGTGTGTAGAACTTTTATTGTACAAATATGTATTTGTAGGTCCTAGAGTTTTATATTTATTGTGGTTCGGTGAAGCTGGTTTACTTTATAAATAAAAATATGTTTTGAAAAGATTTATACAAAACTACGAATCCGCCGCGGCTTCGCAAGAGATTTTCGAAAATTTATTTCAAACAATTATGGTCCTGTTAACTATACTACCGTAAAACGGGCGTTGCATGGAAAAATAAGTTTAATCGAGATTTTCTCGTTACTACTATATTTTTGGTTTCTAGCAAAGCATCCAAATAAATAAAAAAATGGATTCTCCTTAAATGCTGCAAACATTAAATGAACAACGTGAACATTTTCGTCTAAGTTTTGTCTTTATTCTCCCTATGAGTTCTATTCACCCCGTTTCATGACACCCCTGTACTCTAATTGATAACTGTTTGTAAATGAGCTTGGTTAAAAATATTGGTCCGCATTGAAGTTTATTCTATCAAACTAAACATTTATTACACTTCTCATAAAACTTGATAGTTTAATACTATTAATACCTCTATTTTATATCTATTTTAAAATTGATGGGATCAAATTCATTCATTGCTAAACCAATAGATAAATGACAATTGGTTTTGCAAGCTGAATTTGAACACATCAATTTTAAAATCGATATAAAATATTATTAATAATCTTAATCTCAAGCTCCGATCATTCATAAACTAAAAAGATCATTTTATTAATGATCTAAGAAATGGGCAAAAAATATATCTGTGTTATATGGGGGTTTTTCCGTCTTAGTTTTCCTTAAACATTTTTATCTAAAGTATTTAATCAAGCAATTATTATGTCTACTTCAATTTGGGAATGTCAAGTTGAAATAAATTATTTTGGGAGGAAAACCTGTTCTTTTATACAACCTATTAAATTATATTTTTTGGATTTAAAGGACCACTTTGTTGATTTTTGTCTAAACAACTTATTTTAACAAACAATTTATTTTTGGTATTGTTAATTTCGAAAAAAAAAACGCTCGTTTTTCGAAAATATAAAATAGCGAAAATAAGTGTTGGTAATTAATAGACAAACTATGTAGAAAGCACTAATCTTTGCGGGATTAAAAAAAATGATTTTAATCCACTTAAATGTCGAAGTAGAAATCTTGATTAGAATAATAAATAGAAATCTCGCGCACAACTCTAAGCCTTCTACTGTTTCGCCCGACACACATAGGAAGTATTAAAGGACAGGTTCAACCAGATCTATTTTTAGACACGTTTATGCAATTTATTAACTCGTTTAGACAAGGTAAAGCTTACATCGATTTATAAGTTATCAATCTAAATATAACTACTTCCGAGCTCCGGATTAGTATTAAACCACTCATTGAGTGTAGTTGTCGTTAATTGCTTTTTTAGTGGTAAATCGTCAAATGAGTCCTTCTGCTCTGGGCGGAGCGGCAGGGAGTGTCAGACTCTTACTGACTAAAACCCATCCGTGTTCCTCCAAATGCCCTTTGCGTTCCAGGGCCGCGGTGACTCATTTGAACACATTCCGTAAAAACGTGGAGTCTTGTGACTATAAATGGAGCATACCTTGGTACAAAGGTTATTTTACCATAACTGAGTCTTTAAGTCAAGAGTGAATAGTTCTAGGCAAGCGTGCTCCATCTTCGACCACATCATCGCTTATCAACAGGTGAGATAGTGGTCAAACGAGTGCCTTAAATAAGTAGGTAAGGGTTGCCAAAAAAAAGTAATAATAATAACAAATGCAATAAAAATCAGTTTATAAAATACAGTAGGTACGTGCTTTCAATCGGTATTATAACATTGATGTTGTGGAGACTGGAGCCTGTACTAAGAATACCTGTGTTACAGGGCTCCAGGCCTCCCAACTACCCAGATTAGTTGCTACATTACAAATATTTACAAAGAGCAATATTTTTGACTTGATGGAAAAGTTAATTAACAACTTAAAGACATATTTGCCTAACTAATTGGAAAGAAGGTTGGGCGCAAAAGTTCGTGTAGGAGTGTGTTATTGAAGCCAATTTTGGACCTTCATTTTACATTTAAGTTTTGACAAAGGGTAGTCGCTAATCACATCACGACGACGAGAGTGAAAAGGCTTCTTCTGGGTAAGCTCGCTCCATCGTCGACTTTGTCTCTGTCATCTATGACCTAGATTAGAGTCAAGAGCAAACCCATATTAAATTTTAAAAAAAAAGCAAAAGTAAATAATATCCGGCTAATTATTATACAGATAGGGCAGCCACCTTAATTTACTTCATGAATTCATTACTACTTACAATAACCTCTCATCCNGCAAAAGTAAATAATATCCGGCTAATTATTACACAGATAGGGCAGCCACCTTAATTTACTTCATGAATTCATTACTACTTACAATAACCTCTCATCCAGGTCATATTTCATTTATTCCCTCATCATCCAGTGATCCGAAAATCCACAACGGGTATATACGCAAACTTAATAATGTTTTACATTAATTTGTGAAGCCGCTCAGTATAACTGGATAACAACAACAAGCAACATATTAAACATCCTTCGTACATAAATATTCATTACAACTGCGCAGCCTTTTGTCTTGTTCCCACTGATGAAGGCAATTAAAGATAAACATTGTCGATAGTTTCGGTTAAGATGTTTTGGTAAGGCTTTTGAAGTCAGAAAACGGCTCGTGTTTAATTGTGATACCTTATTTGGTTCGTCACTTTATGTAAATTGCGCCTTAATAAAAATAATAAGCAAGATATTGCTAGCAAGATTCGGCTAATCATGAAGTTTGACCAAGAAAGCAGACTAAAATCATTTTTGTTTTTAGATTATTTTTTATTTCCAAAGATAAATTGTTTACCTTTTTATGCTCATCATGAAGACGTGTGACTTTACTGAATTTTAAGAGAGAAACATTATTTATACACTTCGCTAAATCCACTTAAGTGGAAAAGCTAAGGCCGTCTATTGTCCAGTCATTTGGTCCAAAATAAAGTGGTATTCTGGAAAGGTTTTACCCGGGAGTTTTGATAATTGGTAATCTGAAGATTTCGATGTTCTCTTTTTTAATTTAAACTTTGCTACCTCGCGTATCTTTGACGTTGAAAAAATGAGGCTTACAGCAATTTTTTGACAATATCGCCTTTCCAACTATTATGATAAAATATAAATACAAAATAAAACTAAGAGTTTCCTACAATTTTTCTACAATTTTTGTGCAAATAATCTTTTTGTAAAATCCATAGTTTTAGCGTATGAGTGCCGCAAAGTGTACTTCAACATGCGTTTGGCTAAGCAACTAATTCATAACTTTTTTAATGAACCAGAGAGAGAAAACATTCCAGGTAAAACTACCAAATGATTGGACTACTAATAAAACCACGGAAAAAATAAGTTCAGGCAAGTATTCAAATAAGTCAAGGCAATCCATTTTTTCAAAGACACCCGCCGGATTTAAATAAATAGAAAAGGTTCAAATAAAATCGACTTTTTATAGATTTTATCTAACGCTTTCTGATCCTATTTGCATATACTTCAGGAATGGGATAGAANGCTACTAATAAAACCACGGAAAAAATAAGTAACTGGCAATCCATTTTTTCAAAGACACCCATTAAATAAATAGAAAAGGTTCAAATAAAATCGGCTTTTTATAGATTTTATCTAACGCTTTCTGATCCTATTTGCATATACTTCAGGAATGGGATAGAAAAAAATATAAAACTGGGGTAGTAAAAACTTCACACCAATGTCTTTCGCAGGCCACAGAAATTTGCATACAAAAATTACTTCTTCTATATTTTGCTTCGAAATCAAAGTTTTCTTTTAGAATTATATGAATTTGATATTTTGTTAGATGACTTGCTTAACCTTTGAGTATTTTTATGACATTACCTTTTATTGAATATGAAGTAGGTCCACCTACATAAATTGATGGATTCTAAGCTGAGAATATTATTTTTGTTCGAAAGAAATTTATTACGAAATGGTCCCATTTAAATTTCGTAAAGATCTGATCAAGAACTTCGGAGATAGATAAATTAAATTGATATGGACTGGTTGGAATGTTTGGAATGTTGGGCGGTTGGTAACAGCACTAAAAAGTGAAAAATAAAAAAACGTTTTTACTAAAAAATACAATCGACTTCCAAATAAAAACACTACAAAGTTCAAAATAACCTTGTTGATTTTCTCGGCGTCAAAAAACGAAGAAGCCACGGCACAAAATATTAATAAAAATATTTCCTCAGCTCGAAAATCTGACTGATATAAAGGGTTCCGAACCCGAACGGTTATCACCGGTATTATCTACAAAAGACAGTTTTTCTATAACAACAAGCAATAAAAAGTAATCCAATAAAAAAATAGGGTCCATACAAAAAACGTGATTTTTCAAATGCGAAATTCAAACTTCTAATTGAAATCATTAATTTAATAAAGATCTACAAAAAAACTATCCACTGACAAATGATTTTTATTTTTTTAATCCGTTCGATGATCAATCATGTTTTAAAACGAGTAACTTTGACCTATGACTTAGCCCATGATAGGTCTGATATGTTTGATAGAATACACAACAGCATTGTGGACGACGAAGATTAATTTGCTTCGTCCGAATGTGCGTCCAGTTCAATCGGCGTAGCCCTTTATGTAAGCACTTTAAGCCGTTAAGACTTAGCCATTAAGGCTTAAAGTACTTTCCGATGCACGGAGGAATCTCGGTATGTTAAGGTCACCCATCCATGGGCTGACCGTGGCAAACGCTGCTGAACATTAGAGCTCGCTGTGGTTACCAATTATCTATCCATTTCAAAATCGTTCGTTATCAATAAATTATACAATAACGCAGAAACTTGGCATACCTAAGTAACTTCAAAAGCAATGCAATAATTTGATATCTTTATGAAACTGCTCAAACGATGCAGCCGATGGGTGGCCCCATAGAATATTTCTATGGGTGGCCCATAGTGTTATGGTGCCAACGTGTTACGGCTCATAGAAGATACTTTTCAGTTAATTAAAGCTTGTTTTTAAAGATTTTATTATTTGTGAATTTCATTTTTGCATACATTGTTTTTTTCGAATGTAAAAAAATGCCGGTTTTGGAAAAAAAAACAGATGTATCCCCGTCCAACGTTTTGCAAACATGTTTTCAATTTCTAGTGAATTTTGGACGATATTCATACGTCCAAAGTTTCACTAGAAATTGATAGCATGTTTGCAAAGCTGCAAGCAAATTCTAAGTAGAACTGCTGGGATTACACTATCACACGGTTCTCTGTACTTAAATTTCCAGGAATGCAAAAATAATTGTGGTCCTACCATCGCTCAATAGTTAAGGCATACTCCAAAACTAACCAAATAGTCTTTAAGTTTGAGCTTTATTAACCGGATTATTAATTCGGATGTTTATAGTTATATATTTTTTGTAATGTGTTCGGGCATAACTGCGTCATTTATAAACAGATTTTCAAATTTCTTTTTTTGCTCGAAATAAATTTATTTCAATATGGTTCCATTTAAATTTCGTATAGATCTGATAAAGAACTTCGGAGATAGATAAATTAAATTGGTATGGACTGGTTGGAATGTTGAGGGTAATAACACTATAAAGTAAAAAATTAAAAAATCTTTTTTACAAAAAATACGACCGTGTTCCAAATAAAAACCCTACAAAGTACAAAATAACTTTCGATTTTGTCGGTGTCAAAAAACGAAGAAGCCACACCAGAAGCACCGACTTCCAAAAAACTACCAATAACTTTAATATTGGAATGCGGTTTTTTTTTGTAAATATGTTTGCTTTTTACTCTTAAAATACATGTTTTAATAAATTGTACGTTTAGAAAGATTCGGTACGTTTGTCTATACATTGTTTATGCGTGGCTTTTGAAGTCACTTGTTTTTGCCTTGTCGTGTATTGACATCATATTTTATTGGTATTAGGATGTAAGTATTGTTGAAATGTACATACATACTTACTAATAAAAAACAAATGTCAGAAAAAATGTTTTTTGGCCTTTTCCATAACAGTAGGTTTGACGCAAAAGTTCTGTTAATTAGCCATGTTGAGATCCAAGGGTAAATAAACAGTTTAATAGCCGCTTGTTGTGTCACTTGATGAAACTGTAGGGGATATAACACTAATTTCTTATGAAAGAAACAAAAAGAAAACATGTTCCGCATGCTTTCCGAGTGCCTCGGAAAGCACGTTATGTTAAAATGGTCACCTATCTACAGACCGACCTCGGCAAGCATTGCTTAACCTTAAAGATCAACCTATGCTGCTGTTATTATTAAGCCACGAGCTCCAAGGAAGAGTACATTTTCAGATATAAAAATAGTCTTTGGCAAACATTGTGAAGACCATATCTAACGTTATTTTCTACGCATTCGAAGTCACGCCAAATTACGTTGTGTTAACAACGACTGCCTGTTTTCTTTATTTGGAAGAACAACATTTATGAAACAGAAAAAAAAATTAGGAGGTCTATCTATCTATCTATTGGGGTATGGTTTCCGCACCTTAGTCCTGATGTTTGACCATTGTGCGTGGGCCATGGCGGCCGTCATTCTAACCAGCCAACCTCCCTCCAGAAGCAGATCAGTCCTCCTAAAGAGTTCAGGATGTCTGTGAGTGAATTCGGTGTCCCTATTGTTTGTCTGCGTATCTCGGCGACGCCTGTGCCCTCAAGGAGCACGTGCGACACCGTTTCCTCCTCCATGCATGCTCTGCACAGAGGACTGTCTGTTATACCTATCGTGTGCAAATGCTTATTCAGTGAGCAGTGTCCGGTGATGGTCGCCACCATTCGCAGGCTACCCCTATCCAGTCGCAGAAGGCGCTTGGGAAAATTAGGAGGTACTTGATACAAAAAAAATATTGTTATCGGGATTTTTTATTTTTTATTTTTTTTTGACGTCTTTGAACCTTTAATATTATAAGACACACGATATATTCGTATATAATTTTCTTTTGGGTATTACGTATTTCTTAGCCGCGCTCATACCGTGAAACATTCATATATGTTAATATAACGACTTCAGTGTTGCCCAAAGCTGATGAGTAATTTAGATGCTGTTAGCTGTTGAAGGGATAAATTAAATGGACTTTTTCAGTGCAGCCGTGAGACATACACTTAGTTTTTGGCTTACCAACCATATTTTTTTAATTTTCTATATAAATATCATTCTTTCTTTTATACACATTGATTGCCAAACTTATACCGGAGGGTATAAGTTCTCGAGAGATCCCGAAGTGTTTTAAAATTATTTTTTCTGATATTCGTTTCTAAATTGTGTGTGTGTGGATAGCTGTGTATGCCAAATAAACATGTTTTCTTTTTGTTTCTTTCATAAGAAATTAGTGTTATATCCCCTACAGTTTCATCAAGTGACACAACAAGCGGCTATTAAACTGTTTATTTACCCTTGGATCTCAACATGTCTAATTAACGGAACTTTTGCGTCAAACCTACTGTTATGGAAAAGGCCAAAAAACATTTTTTCTGACATTTGTTCTTTATTAGTAAGTATGTATGTACATTTCAACAATACTTACATCCTAATACCAATAAAATATGATGTCAATACACGACAAGGCAAAAACAAGTGACTTCAAAAGCCACGCATAAACAATGTATAGACAAACGTACCGAATCTTTCTAAACGTACAATTTATTAAAACATGTATTTTAGAAAGAAACAAAAAGAAAACATGTTTATTTGGCATACACAGCTATCCACACACACACAATTTAGAAACGAATATCAGAAAAAATAATTTTAAAACACTTCGGGATCTCTCGAGAACTTATACCCTCCGGTATAAGTTTGGCAATCAATGTGTATAAAAGAAAGAATGATATTTATATAGAAAATTAAAAAAATATGGTTGGTAAGCCAAAAACTAAGTGTATGTCTCACGGCTGCACTGAAAAAGTCCATTTAATTTATCCCTTCAACAGCTAACAGCATCTAAATTACTCATCAGCTTTGGGCAACACTGAAGTCGTTATATTAACATATATGAATGTTCCACGGTATGAGCGCGGCTAAGAAATACGTAATACCCAAAAGAAAATTATATACGAATATATCGTGTGTCTTATAATATTAAAGGTTCAAAGACGTCAAAAAAAAATGAAAAATAAAAAATCCCGGTAACATTTTTTTTTTTTTTGTACGTCAACAAGTACCTCCTAATTTTCCAAAGACTATTTTTATATCTGAAAATGTACTCTTCCTTGGAGCTCGTGGCTTAATAATAACAGCAGCATAGGTTGATCTTTAAGGTTAAGCAATGCTTGCCGAGGTCGGTCTGTAGATAGGTGACCATTTTAACATAACGTGCTTTCCGAGGCACTCGGAAAGCACGTTAAGTCGTTGGTCTCGGCAGTCATTTGTAGATCTTAGGCAGTCGTTACGGATTGTCAGAATCCAGTAAATCTGACTCCAATCTTGCCAAGAACTACCGTGTTACCCAGTTAATGGGTTGTGGAGGTCTGGTAGGCAGCCGCAACCGGATTCAGCTGAAAACCAGTATTTTACGTGGGAACGTAAAATACTGGTTTTCAGCTGAATCCGGTTTGACTGGAAGCCGAACCCAATATCGTCGGGAAAAGGCTAGGCAGATGATGATGAATTTATTCTTCCTAAAAACAGAAAGTAAAGTTTATTACTAGTCAAAAGCCCGTTTTTTTTTTGTAAAATGTGTTTGAACAATATTTAACAATTTTTTAATCACATTAATCTGGTGTTTTGGTCTGACTGCATCCATAAATCTAGTAGATACCTACTTAATTAAAAATCTATGCATCTTTTTATAGAGGTTATAAAAATATGTTTTCATTTTAGTATTTCAAATTTCATTGATAGCAGAATTCGCAATATGACCTCGTTTCTAGAAATAAACTTATTTTGGTATGGTAGGTTGAATTCCATTGCGGAATAAGCAGATAATACCAAACTTTTTTTACCGCGAATTCTATCCAAATTTTATGAACGAAATATATTTGGAATACATTTCCTGTTTTACGAGCACCGAAAATAGTTTTATAAATTATTATTACCCACAAATGACAAATGGAATGGACTCAATTTCACCCAAATTAAAACCGAATTAAGAAACACCCTGTTTTCTGAATAAAAAATTTGATGTTGAGTATGTGTCAAACTCTACTTTAGTTAGAAAAACTGTCAAACTTTGGCATTAAAACAGAATTTGACACGATCTCAACTCCAAATACCTACTCAATTCAGAAACCCCATACAGAGAAACAAAATTGCAGATAAGACTGAAAAATTCTAATGCTCAATATTGCACTACCTAAATCTTTGAACTTCTCAAAGGAGCACAATTTACATTGGAGATTATTTAGATCTCCCCTAAATGAACACAGTGCAGAATGCTTTATTCCGACCAGCATGTACTTCAAGGAGTTAAAATTACATTTTGAAGTGACGACCAATCTCGCAAAGTAATTTAATATTTCTTCTGACATGCTCCCTTAATATTCTAAGCACGGCTGCAAACTTTAACGTAATTGGTCCGAAAGTTTGCCAACAGAATGTATAATAAGGGCATTGTTTAAATAGACACTGGTGATAATTTATAGCACTTAGGAAGACCTGTCCTCATTTGTAAAGCATTGTAACCAGCACCTCCTAGAAACAAAAAATCGATGACATGTGACATCTTCTATGGGCTGGACTTCTGTGGTTATTCCACCCCACTTCCTCTCGTAGTCTAGCAGTGGATGGAATAATTCATCATCATATCAGCCGAAAGACGTCCGACTGCTGGACATAGGCCTCCAAAGGAGGGGGTTTGCCATAATCGTCACGCTTGGCAGGCGGGTTGGCGATCGCAGTATAGCTGCTGCAATGCACAGAGAATGATGCTGTCCATACCATACTCTCTGGTGAGTCCCTTAGTCGCCTCTTACGACACTCACGAGAAGTGATGGGATTGTGCTTTTTTACGTCCTATACCATTCAGAACCAAGGTACATTACGGGCTAATGCTCACAATAAAAGCACGAATTAAAATTAGGATACAGATTTTAAACCGCAGGTCACCACAATTCATNCTCTATCCAAATTTTATGAACGAAATATATTTGGAATACATCATCATCATCCCCCTTCTACCATCGGACATCTAGACGCACTGCAAGTTACCATCCCTACCTTGTTGCTATTCCACCAATTCGCACTCACAATAAAAGCACGAATTAAAATTAGGATACAGATTTTAAACCGCAGGTCACCACAATTCATAAATAAATGGTATTTTAGTCTTGTTTGTAAAGTATTCCAATTGACATGTCTGAATATTCTTGATGGGATCAAAGCATTGCCGTATCCTATTGGCACCTGTACAAAAATGTAGAATCATCAGGATTATGACAAAAGTATTTTCGAAATATACAAAATTACCAACCAAGTCGTCGGCATTTGCATTAATACTTACGTTTTTAAATAATTTCGCAGTATTACTGTTTTCATTATGATTGCAAACATAAACTTTACCATTGTCCGACAGATCTTGCTTAACCGTTTCTTTAAGCTCTGAATTTGCTTTGATTTCTTCTTTCAATGATTTTATCTCTTCACCATATTTAGAGATTGTGAATTCCAGTGTCTTAATAATTGGGAGCTGATATTTTTCCTCGGTTTGTGTTCCCATATCATGAGTTTTTACCGAAGTCTCAGAAACACTGCTCATTTTATGCTTCTTAGCAGCATTACCGACTTTTGGTACTGGCCCTGATTTAATTTTGAAATGGTTGTTCGGTTTCTTTTTGAATATTTTAGAACGTTTACTTGATTCTTCATCATGGTAGGTATGGCGACCTTGTTTTGATTGTTCATTTTCGGTGGGCGCTGAAAAAAAATTGATGTATATATTTTTTTTTAAATAGTCACATGGGCAAACTTAAATGGAAACGTTTTCCTATCGGATACATAAATTGCTTTTTATAATCTTCTTTTTATTTATTTTATTTATTATCTCTTTTATTTTTGCCAACCGGATCTAAAACGGGATTATCGTTCCCAACTTTTGGTGAAGTTGTAGCTTTATTTGGCTGGTTCTAAAATAAGAAAACGTTTCGTTTAACATTTTACAATGAACAAGCAGAATCTGAAATTTAATAACTTACCGGTTTGTTGGATTTTATTAAGCAGCTTAAGTTAAACTTTGCAGTTTCCCCAGATTCTTTATTTCATCTGCAACTTATAAACAAAATGGCTCAATAATAGAATGATTTATATTGATCAGAATCTTATTAAAAATCGGGGTTTCTCAACCCCGCGATTGATTTTATCTATGAAATGCCGATTAACTGTCTAGACAGTTAAAAATACTCCATCAATCATTTTTAAGCATTATTTTTCCTTATGTTTACTACGACACATCTCGTGATTTAAAAATTACGAGGGCCTTATTGTGGCGGGTAATACTGAACTAATCGTTTGCGTTCATTCAGATGGGTCTATAAATTATGGTATTTGCAGCTATCCAGCTGGGTAATCATGCAAACGATGATGTGCTTTTCAAAAAAGGCCACTGCAGGTAATGTGGCCAGACTGAGCCCAAAATAAGTTAACAGATAATCATCGACTCGAAATAAACTAACCGTCTGAAACATAGGCTCGCGTTTAACTGTATCTCACTCACTTGATGGTTAGAGTAGTGCACGCTATTCTAGATGTTATCTGTTTATTCATTCAATACTCGGTCTACAGCAGTCTAAAGTTGGACATAGACCTCTCGCATCACTCAATCGCACATCTCCAATCACGATTCTTGGCAACTCTTCTCCCGATGCTACCCTTGAAAAATCGTAGCTCCACCCGTCCTGAGAATATCTCACCTTGCGTTTACTGATTCACGGATGTTTACTCGATTTTCAAAACAAACTGGCTAAAACTTGTGGCAATCTTGATACTGATTCTGTTGTAATTATTTATATTCCGTATAGAAGTTGCTAATTTTAATACAATGTCTTACCTGACCTGGTTATAGAACAGAAAAAAAAAGAAAAGAAAATCAATTTATTCTGCCGGAAAAAACGCACAGAACACTAAAAACTAAAAAACTTATCAACTACAATAATTATAACTAAAATAAATAAAAACTGAAAAATAACACATCACTGCCAGCCCATGTCTGGACCGGACATTAACCTAAACGCACAGCTGCCTACACTTGCTGTGTTAGTATTTTATAAAGAAGGATAACAAGCATACCATTTAAAATTATTTTGAAATTTGTGTATCTATTATCTAATAAGTAATCTATTGAAGTAATACTTTACCTAATACTTTACATTCGTAAGTTGAAGTAATCTAAAAGATTTTTAATCATTTATTTCAGGTTCACTAACAATTATTTACACTATTTTCTTATAAGGAACACATGGTTAAATATAAATTTGCAGTGTAAAAATACTTAGAGGTAAACACCACATGCACAAAATAGGAAATCCGTACGTTAAACTAACTTACATTAGATGTACCTAAGTACCTAGTTTATGAAATACGAATATAATATATAATATTTTGTGTTTCAAGTGACTTAGCGCAACCTAGACGTTTTTCTTCATTTATCGATTTGACTCAAATTTTGTCCGAGCTCAGTCTGTAGACACCTGGATAGCTCTGTATAACAATATGTCGTTGGGCTCGTTTAAATCATGAAAAGTGTAGTTTGTTGTGCATGCTTTTGCATGTATTTGACATAGGTTTGTTCTGTGTCTGGGTGTAATTTGTCTATAATATGTATGAATTTAGAAATATATAAGTATGTTTATCAGTTGTCTGATGCCATAGCACAGGCTCTGCCTAGTTTGGGATCGGATGACCGTGTGTGAGTTGTTCCAAGATATTATTATTATTATTTAGGAAAAGCTTGGTCTTTTTCTTAGCGTTTTGGCTAGTTTTAAGCTACATTAACGGGCCAAGTCGTAATCAATGTAGCGTGTAGTGAGCATTTTAAGATGTAGAATGGTGGTTTTGAGGAGAAATTTCACTTTCCTCTATCTGCATGAATATTATTATAGGTAAAGGATACCCAACTAAACCAGATCATTACTACAGCGGCTAACCTAGATCACCAATCGGTTGAGATATTTCCGGATTGACCATTGCAGTTCGCATCTCTCATCTCACGGACTGAACTCTGTCCGACCTTCACCGTCTGGTAGTTGACTCAAACTGAGGCGATGGTAACATTAATGAATTTCGACTTGAATATCAATATCTCAAAAATAATCTGTTTTTATTTCCTCAACTTTTTCATCGTACACGGAACACCAATATTTGGAAATCAGATTCCTTTACATCGATATTGCAAAGCAATTTGATTGCTCAAATATGAGGAAATTATACCTAATATATCCCTTATATCGATATATATTTTTAAATTGAACGGTTTCATAATTTTTACGTTAAACAACAGCAGGCTGCATAACTGCTTGTGAAATTAACTTTTAATAGATTATTTAGAAAACAAATAAACGCAAAATAAAGTAAAAGTTATTCATAATGATGAGTACAAGAGGTATTGCGTTTATTCTGTTACACGTTGTACCCATTTAGTCTAATTTCTGCCCGTTTAAATATTTTTTACGAATAATTTCTATTTAGTTAACTGCTGAACTTTAAAATACATGCAACTTGTTAATGCATTTTGTCATTTATAACTTACCAATTCTACAATATACAACTGCAGCTGCCAATCAGTGCCGTAATTAATGATGATTTCGAAAATCCTAGTATAGTATTTATTGGTCTAGGCGGCTGAATGTAATTTAAGACGTCTGGCGATATATGAATACTGTGTGATTAATCATTATTCTAACGAAAAACACCCACGTACGCAGTCAAACATCTATCTATGCAAACGATTATCATTTATTTATTGTTTAAAATCAGCGAATTTTTATTTCGGAAACGGGTTATTCCAAACGATCATCGCATTCAATATTCATGAATATCATTCATTCGACAGCCAGCACGTCACCACTATGCGGTGCATAAAATAATCTAGAAAAATGATAAAAATTTGAAATAAAATGTTAGAGGAGATCGTTCACACGATACTCCCGAGCACACGGACATTAAGGAGTAAAAAGAAACCTTTTGGCAACCGAGCAAATAACAGGAAAAGACGAAATAAAAATTCAGATGGAGATGCAGATGAAACTCTTGGAGAACTCAATATACCTTTGGACAATGCTGAAACACACGCGTTTAAAATACCGAGATTTAAAGTGCCCATGTTGATGTCATTCCTCATTTTCTATGTATGTGTTATAAATGTGATAATCTCGTGTGATGTTAGTATTAGTGATGTAAATAATAAAGAACGAAAAGGAGGTCTGTACGAACGTGAAACAATTAGAGAGTTGCCGAAACACTGGTATGGACATAAGCATGAGGGCTACGAAAGTTTCGGAAAGAATCTTCGGAAAGGTCGAGCGTCAGCCAAACGACAGACTGATGATGCTAAACCAGATAAGTACGGCCCAGAAGCTCAAGATTTTATTAAGTATTATGATATCTTTAAGGATAAAGACGATGTACCTAATGCAACTGACTTTCCAAGTTTTTTTCAAATGGGTAATTACATTCAAGATGACTCACGAGCTGTGGGTCATCCACACGATCTCGCTTCCCATCCTTATTTTGTGAAAAATATTCAATTTAACTTGAGGCCAGAAAGACACCTGTTTAAGGAAAAAATTATAAAGCTTGGTGTTTTATTACCCGCTGATGCGAATCAAATATTTTCGCTTGGAAAAGTTTTACCCATCATTGAAATGGCAATCCCAGCTGTTACTGGTCCTTATGGGCCGTTACCAGGCTGGACTATTCTAGTCGACTACAGAGATACAAGGTGTTCATCTGTAGAAGGACCTTTAGCTGCTTTTGAATTCTACGCCCACGAAGCTGCTGGTAAGCATATTTTTAAAATAAACATTCTGAAAGTGTCTTTTGGTTGTGTTTTCATATCTAATTTGCAAAATAAAATTGTTAGTATTGAGGTCGGTCAAAGATTGTCAAGTATCATATGCATTTCAGATGCGTTTATCGGCCCTGGTTGTGAGTACGTGATAGCTCCAGTGGCGAGGTATGCGGGACCTTGGGGCATACCAGTCCTGACTGCTGGAGCTCAGGCAGAAGCTTTTGGGTACAAACAACCAAGTTATGGCACGTTAACCAGAATGATGGGAAGCTACACGCAAGCTGGAGTCGCGATCCGCAAAGTTTTTGAGGTAAATTCATGGGAATTCTGTATCAATGTTGTACATGTGTCAATCAATTATGTTCTCTTTGACATTGTGATGTTTTATTTTTGTTTGCGTTATTTGATTTCGCTGTATCGAGTTTTTCATTTTGTAAATGTTTGTGCTTGGCTTTTGTTTCAAGTTTCGGTCTAAATTGGTTCGAAATAATTTTGGACTTTAGGACAACAAGCAAATATTTTTTCATTAAATTATGTCAAAAGTACAACGACGTGTCCCAAAGAGTTACGCTAAGTTGGAAAACGAAAGAAATCGCTTTGAACAGAAATAAGCAACGAACCGTTTATTATTCAAATGTCGTCGTTCATCGTTTTTTCATACTTCATTAATTTACAACAGCAAAAACTGGCTTCGTAATAAATCTTTTTAAAGAAACGAATAAACCTAATGGGTAATTGAGAACGTCTAAAGAGAAGGAAATAGTAGATAAAATACAATTTAACGTACGATTATTATGTACTATGCTCATTCGCGTCTTGAATCCTTAAGTTATGAAAATGAATAAATCTCATAAAAATTCAAGTGTCGTCCTATATTAGTTAGTCTGACTACAAGGAATAGGAGGAGTTTCTTTAAGAATATTTTAGAATAAACTTAATAACTGTAAGTACATAAATAAGAAGCAAAAACACTAAAATACGGAACACTAAACCCTTCAAATGTCGCGTGTCTCTCTCTGTCTTCAAAGGAAATCCTGTATACCGTCGTGGGGGTCTAGCTCAAAATCCAAAATCTAAATCTATTTGAAGTATGTCTGGAGGTATGATTTGCAAAGTAGGTATCAAAATATAGTTGATACAGTTAATTAACAGCAAGTCAAATGAGTTGGAAAACTTTTTGATGTAGGTAATAAGGAGAGTGTTAAGTATCTGGAACATTGCACGTCCTATATTTTGCTCGAACGTGTTAGTAAAACTCTTCGCAGTATAATATCATAAATAAGCTACGGGACCGTTCGCTGTGTCGCTCTTTACAAATTGAGTTGTCACTGCCACTTCCGCTGTATGAGAGCGGCATGCAAAGCGACTAGATGCGAATAATATGAGCTCTCATGTCCAGACCAGCATTTAAATGTAATACAAATCTTCGGGTTCTCATTTTTGCAACTGTTCTAATGTAACCTCGAAACTTTCCAGTATAAACAGACATAAGGCAAAATGAATCATCTACCAATAAAACCACAAGTCTTCTTAGTACTTGTTGAAAGAAGCACTGTTCCTAGTTCCGTAAACTTTAGACCCGACACATTACTATGCACTTTGTTTAGCCCCGGTGCACTTAGTGTTGCAATCAGTTGGAAATCTGCCAAGATAGTAAGCTTATTCGAAGACCATAGTCACGCAACTTCTGAAAATATAGACCTATATTAGAAACATGGAGATATTTACTTAAAATTCCTTTAACCCTATATTTTCATTGCGATGAAAAAATATGACTTACACATAACAGTAAAAAATGACTTGTCATAACAGTAAAAAGTGACTTCGTCATAATAATAAAAACTGACTTATGACTAAATGACTTAGTCATAATCGCAAAAAGTGACTTATACGTACATAATATCAAACAGTGACGAAGTCATAACAGCAAAAAATTACTTCACTACATATTATAAAACAAAGTCCCTCGCCGCGTCTGTCTGTCTGTCTATCTGTTCGCGATAAACTCAAAAACTACTGAACGGATTTTCATGTGGTTTTCTCCAATGGATGGGGTTATTCATGAGGAAGGTTAAGGTGTATAATTCGTCCCAAAATTCTTACGGGAACCGGGAAAATGGATATGCGCATAAGAAGTCGCGGGGCAAAAGCTAGTGTATCATAAATCTTTCTTGGGAAACATGAAATTGGTCACTGAGAACTCCTACAGAAAAGGAAATATGATTAAATAAATAAATTGCAGGATTATGAATCCACATGACTTCATTGTGTCTAAGGTTAAGGTTGTATTTCTAAAAATAGTAAACAAAAAATTAAAACAAGGAGAAAGACACGATAACGGCGACTCTAAAGATGACGCTCGACATACATGTATTCGTACAGTATTTTTCCAACATTTGACATACAAATAAGGACGTGAGTAGAAAGAAAATTTTACCAGATCAATAAGAAGACATGATCCGAAATAATTTGACTATCCTATCATCCAAGGCTAGATCCAATAATTTTTCTCCATCAAAGCGTACCATTTATAACAAAAGGTTTTTTACGTGATTTGACTCTCACTTTTATAGCTATCCCTGACCTAATATTGAACTTTGTAGACCGTAAAATTAAGACCGAACGTCTTGGGCTTTTTGTAGAGAACTAGCTTTTGCCCGCGACTTCGTACGCGCATATCCCGTTTTTTCCCGTTCCCGTAGGAATTTTGGGGAATCTGCTCTTAGTGCTCCCCTACGGAGTGTAGGGAAGCTTCATGCCAAATTTTAGCTTGCTACGACCGGCAGTTTCGGCTGTGCGTTGTCTGTCAGTCACTCACTCATTCAGTCAGTTTCGGATTTTTTTTTTATATTAGGATAAGGTTTTACTTTTTTACACCTAAAAAAAAGTATCATGCATGAATGATGATTTTCAAGTTTTTTTTTTATAACGCTTTCATGGAACATGTTTTCCTTAGAATCAAGCAAACGTCACAAAAAATCAGAGAATTTTTTTTCATAAATTTTTCATTTTTGACATATTTATTTGACTTTAAAACAAAATGACATTCATTAACTCATCTTCACAGCAAACAGAAGTTATGTTCAAATTTAATGAGCAAAGTAATAACAAAAAATACTCCTGCTGTTTAAAATATTACACGAGAATAAGAGGACTAGTGACAGACGAATTCCACAGCCACTGCTCATTCTGTGCATATAAAATATATGTAAGCTCAAATTTGAAAGGCCCAATTTAGTGCAGATTAAAAATAAAAGTGCCTCTTGTGACATGAAACGATTAAATGTAACGAAACTACGATGTACAAGCAAATTATATTTTTATGCACCCCATGACTTGGGTTTAATACCCAAGTCATAGGGTGCTATGAAAGGGTTTCAAAAAGCTTGTGTTTAAATAGTACTTTTTAATATTTTGTGTATTGGGTTTGTGTCTTCTGTTTATTGTATGTTCTGATGCAATTGTGTTGGTGTCTATTTTTGTATTGTTTTTTTTTTTTTTAAATATTATATTATTATATATAAAAAGACCGTCTACAACGGTCTTTTTATCTCTAAATGTGAAAAATAAAATGCTTTTACGTGATCTGTCTTTTGTTTTTATTTCTTTTTTTTAGTAACATTTTTTACTCAATTTTATTGCTTCATTGCACTGTACAAACCTGTCTGTGATTTCATAAAATACCCTTAAGGTTTACTTACATTTTTTTTAAGCTTCCAGATTTTCTGAGAATAAATTATTGTTCCTGAAATGTTTTCCAAACACAAACATTTCGCGTTTGTTAAACACTCAAAAGGACATACAATCTTTTTATATTGTTTCAGGAATTTAAATGGCGCCGCATAGGAATGCTGTACCACAACTACGAGCCGGCCTCAGGGAAAGGCAACAGCCCTTGTTTCTTGACGTTAAGCGCTGTTTTCACCGTCCTAAACAAGAAAAACAAGGAGTCGGCATTAGGGTCCGTTCAATCCTTTGACGAGACCAACACCACCACAACAAAGATAAAGGAATTGCTAGAAAAGTTGTCATTAACCACCAGAAGTAAGTATTGAAAGGATTTTGAGACTAATCCGACTTAAAATTTTGAAAAATGGAGAAATAAAATTTTTGACAACCGTTGAAATTGTATTTTTTAATAACACGTCTAGATTTCGCTTTCTTCGGTGGTGGTTATTTGAAGTTGATGAATTATTGTCACATGTTTAAATGTTTAAATTCAGTGTACTATTTTTAGAACAAACGGAGCGCTAACTTAAGCATTCACCTTCATTTGCATGCATGTAACGTAAAAAATTGCTTTCCCAATATTCTGAAAAATGGACCAATATTGTAAAATATCAACATACTATAACTATACAGTAAACACTGGTCAAGTGCGAGTCGGACTTCCGTGCAAAAGGTTCCTAAAAAATTTCATTTTGTTACATGTTATTTTAACACTATATACTTCTTATAGCCCTCCTTTTTTTCAAAATTTTCTCATGATGGATGATCATTTTTCGTCTAATGTGAATAACTTCAAAACTATGAAAAAGTTAAAAAAAGTTCAGAATTATAAAAAAAAAACAAATATAACCTATAAGCCCTTTTATTTGAAATGTCACATCACACGGTACAGTTTGAAAAACATTTTTTACTGTTTTCTAGAAGTGAACGTAAAAGTGACCCCCGTACTCAAAACACGGATGCGTTACGTAAATAAATACTATTTACGTAACGCATCCGTGTTTGGGTCACAGAAATTCATATGTGCACCAAATTTCAATGAAATCGGTCCTGTATATTCGGAAAAAATTGGCTGTGACAGACAGACAGACAGCGATCGAGTGGTCCTATAAGGGTTCCGTTTCTTACGGATGTTCGGAACCCTAAAAATGAAGGAAAGCAAAACGTATAGTTTTCCAAAGCGTTTATTAAATATCATAAAAAAGTGAAGTGAATAGATATTTTATTCGAATTTAATAATAACCACAATACATACATATTTATGCACGCTTTTTTTGCCATGTGGCCTTATTTAATCATATTTTGCAATGTCNTTTATGCACGCTTTTTTTGCCATGTGGCCTTATTTAATCATATTTTGCAATGTCGAATTTTGTTTGAAACAATGTAATTCCTATGTGATTTCATTTAAATTCGAATACTTAATAACTTCCAAAAATAATCCTTAAAGATCCGTTCGAGGAATAATTTGCATACGGTGGTTCGTTAATGTAATCCTCTTAGCTACTGGGTCGAATCCCTAGCCGCTCTCAGCTTCATGAAATAACTGAACAGTTTCATTAGGTATAATTTTGTAGATACATTTATGGACGAATCTTCTAATAAAAGTTTATTGAAGACATATGTATTGGGCTTAACAATATTATCGTGTGTTGTATCAGGTCTCCATTTGCGTAATAGCCTTCTGTCAAGGAATTCAAAGTACCATCATGCTCCATTGCTTTATATTTTTGTGAAATTCGTCTGCTTGACAGCGTTAATAATGCAATGCAATATGTACATGATAAGTTACAATGAGGGATCAATGTATAAAGGATAATTCAATGTGGTGCTTGCCCGCATTTTAGCCATTGCACTGGAAATGCAATTAGATTATTTGTGAACTGCTTTCTCGTGTCCTGTTTGAAAAACGTCAGTTTGAAAATAAAGGCGAACCACCACAATCGTATGCGGGCTTACACCGTTAGAGAGAACTCGACTGTAGGTCGGCTAAATTACGGAAGAGCAAACCATCCCCGCTTCTTGGAAATTCTTAGGATTTGTTGAATGTCTGCTTAATGAAAATCAAACGATGGGTTATTCCACCCGGTTGGCCTTAGTTAATTTTCATCGAAAAGGCGCAGAAACAAGAAATTGAAATTGGTTGTCTGTAAAGTCGGTTTATGGACGATAGTTTAACGTGACAACGTCAT
>NDFZ01003487.1:0-12363 GCA_002192655.3 Mamestra configurata
TTATTTTTTCATGGCTCACGATATATATATTTTTTAAATAGTCTTAAAAAGATAAGCATTACTTAACGAGTTCATAGAAATGTTAACTAAATATAGAACTGACAATGTTTGATGAAAAAAAAAAAACCAGCCAGACATCTGTAAAAAAAAAAACAAAAACAGCACATGTTGTTCCGTTTAAAAAAAATTAAATAATGGACAAAAAACAGCAAAAAATCTAAAAGCTTACTTCGAAACACAACACGTATAGCAGCGCTCTCACGATATGATCCCACGTCTCTCTAGGGACCTCGACCCTAATTGGACGTGGTCAGCCTCCGGAATCAGACGTCGATTATTTAATCTATGATACCACATCTTATTCAACTTTTATATCGGCTTGCACAAATTGGTAGAGCGATTTGCTGAATTGTTTCGCGTTTTTTGTATGATTGCTTTTTGAATTCTTTTGTGTGGAATTTCCGTTTGTATTTTGTACCTTTGTATGACTTGTGGAATGGATTTTGCAATGCCTTTTCTTTTCAGAGAGATGTAGCACTACGAAATTATATGTAGTATCCAGGGAAAATCTATAATCTATCTATATAGAAAAACTATATCATAATTATTTTGACATTATATTTGTTTTGGGTCAGCTTAAGGTGTATAATGCTGCAAAAGGAATTAATCCCTAATTGCTAAAATGCGATTGATGACAAGCATAGATATTTATTAGGTATTATTTAAAGAGAGCAAAAAGTAAGGTGAATCGAGTTTATCAAATCACAGCTTCACTAAATCAGTTCAAATGTACAAGTATGATTATTGAAACCCCTACAATAACCAAAACATGTCCACCCACTTGAGCTGTACCTCCGATGTCTCTCCCTGCAAACACTCCAAACTGTAGCACCGGTAGCTTACTCCTGGCAGAGGAGACGGCAAGCGACGTGAGTGGTTTCAAGATATACCTTATCTACGATCCTGGCTATTAGGGTCCGACAGCCAGCGACCTGCCAATATTGGCGGCCAATATCTGTTGCGCTGTATTGTGATGTGTCACAAATATTGGGGTGGTAAATATTTTGCTCGGAATTGTTGAGAGAAAGTTATTGGTTGAAACACTTGAACATATCGACTCTTTTCGCTGCTACAAAGTGTGTAAAGATCATTTTGGTGAGATTGTGTTTTGACGCACTTTTACTTTATTTTTCACCCGTTCGATCTGTACATTTAAAATTGCGTCTTAATAAGAAAAGGGTTTTTACTAACCAACATTACCTTAAAGCTCAACATCACTTTTTCGCAAAACTGTTTAGTATTTTGCTCATTGCAAAAGTATGAAGAGTTACGCCTTTTGTAGCGAAATGGGTCGATATTCTAAATTTAGAAACTAACAAGACTAAAGATACACCTGAATCTATTTTCCATAGAATCTCATATAATAAAACGAGAGAAGTAGACACAACAGTTGAACATTAGATTAGCCAGCCATGAGTCATCAGAGAGTAAGGTTGTACACATTTTTTAATTTCTTCAAATCATCATCATCATAATATCAGCTGAAAGACATCCTCTGCTGGACATATGCCTCCCCCATAGGGGGGGGGGGGATTTGACTTAATCGCCACGCTTGGCAGGCCGGTTGGCGATCACAGTGTGGCTGTTGCAATGTACAGAGAATGCTGCTGCCCATGCTCTTTTACGTCCGACACCATACAAAACTAGAAATAGTAAAACTAAAATGGAATAAACCTACAAAATTGGCTCTGAAAACGCCAGACGAATCCGATCATTAAACTGGTAGTTTTTCTAACAAAGTTCAAGACAAAGTATCTCCTGAACTGTAACTTGTAATTCCTGATCCACAAAGTAGTTTAGAAGACAGACGGTGCATGAGAATAACATAAATAGTCTGAGCGTTCGATTAACAATGAATAAGCAATGTAAGTAACGGGCAATTGTTCCTGAATAACTTGAACTGAATTGTGGCATTGGATTAACTACTCAGCGCGACCCGACGAAACTTCGTCTGCCTGAGATCATTCCCTATAATATTCAATTTAACTTTGACACTTCGGCCGTCCAACAAAACCACTGTCAGCTTTTTGTTTTAGGATATCATTTCTCACTTCTCGGATTAATTATAATTTGCGACAGAATAATAATTTCACTTATAAAGTCGACTCTTGGGAGCTCATTTTGAATGAAGGCTTGTCGTTGCCGACTAACTTTTGGGAGTAAAGGCTGTAGTTGGAACATCACTTAGACACACGCCGTAGCGAATCATTGGGCCAGAAATTGATGAGAGTTAGTCTAGCGAATAAGCTGAACTGAAACCCTGTCTGCCAGCACAAGCCCATGTTAGACACACTGAAACGTTTATCACATTAGTACCTAACTGGCAATTAAGTATGATAAATGTACTATTAAGATCCCCCTTTCAAAAGACTATGAAAATGTAAGACAATCTCTCCACAGTCTTTCCTCAAATGAGAGTGTTCTTTGAACCAATAAAGTCCACATTTAAAAGTATGAAATACTTGATCATAAAATACAGTTCTTAGTAACACAACAGTTTCACTAAACAAGCTAAATCAAAGTCTAACGCATTTACGTTCATCTAACTTAGTAGGCTTACTTGGAAAATGATATCTTAGTATTTCAGAAACAGCTGTTGCTTTAGGATATCTACACCGACGCAACTAGCAGTACATGGCTACATAATACATTTCAGACGAAGCTAATCATAAACTTATTCGCAGCTTTCTCACACTGGTAAGTTAGGCAACAATTTCCTAAAGTGGTAACTAAGTTCCCTTTGAATAGAAAGGCAAGTGAAATACTCGTAGATTATCGAATCCGTACTTACGATTAACTCTGCCGACAATTTGTACTCTGTATGTTGAATTGTGAATGAATTTTTAGAGTCTAATGCTGTGTGAAAGTTTATTGATGTTTGATGTACTGTTAGAAACCGTAACGTCATTATAAAAGAGGGGTCTGAAAAATGATTGAATAAATATTGATGTTTCTTTATGCTTACAATGTTATCTTCTGCCAAAGCTAACATGAGCCCTGCATTCGGAATCCGTTCTTTTTGATTTAACATTTCCATTTTGCATGTGTACTTATACCAAATATTAACTAATTAACCTAAGTGAAGATAAACTCCATTTCAAAAATTATAAAATTTTCTCGTTCATTTTAATAATAATCTCAGCAAAAGTATCGTATAATATTCACAAAGTCCTGAAATTAATTAAAGCATGCAATAAGAAAATTTTGTATTTTTCTCGGGTTAACCTCCTTCTTTATCCTTTGACCAGCGTTAGTGCGTCTGACAGGCAATTTTCTACATTATTATAATGTATTTATTCTTCTTTAGACTATTAGGAATTGTATTGTGTGAGGAATTGTTGAAACTTTGCGGAAGTCCCTTAAAGCAAGTCACAACCTTCAAGTATTGCCATTGGGTTTCCAAAGACCTTAAAGACAACCTGGATTTAGAGTTTGAGCGCAAAGCGATGGCTGTCCGCTGCAATATGTTGGCTCGCAGATTTGCGAAATGCTCGACTGACGAAAAGGCTGCGCTGTTTAGAGCGTATTGTCAGTAGTTTTATACATGCAGTCTGTGGGTCAACTATACTCAGAGGGCATACAACGCTCTGCGAATCCAGTATAATAATGCATTCAGGGTGTTGCTGGGGTTGCCGCGTTACTGTAGTGCATCGGCGGAGATTGATGGTTTTCATGCCATCATGCGCAAGCGTTGCGCCTTCGCCATGCGTCGGGTACGCGCCAGCCCCAACAGCATCCTGGGAGCTGTAACGGACAGATGGGACAGCTCCATACTGGGGCATTGGATAAGCCTGCATGTGAGTGTAGTGTCGGTCTATAATTATATATTTTTTCCGGTAGTACTAATACTAGTTTCTAAGTTTTTTTGTACCATAACCAAGTAATGGACCCCGTCTGAATTAAAAGTTTTTTATTTAGTGTCGTATTTCAATCCGTCAGAATTGTTCCCGAAGCATCATAAAAGGTGGAGACGACGATACGACAATTTATCAAAATTTTATCTTTTATCACAGACTTGATGTCACTAACTGCAACAGACGGCTTGGAATATTTCGTCAGAATAGTAGTCACTATCCTTGACTAGTTTGAATTTTTTGACGTTTTATGCAATTGGAAAGTTTGTTTTTATTTTCGGTGACAAGATTTAAAATGGTTTCAAAATATTCCAGTGAACCAGTATTGCCAGTGTTTTCATTTATTGTCGTATCGATATCTCCACATTGTATGTATGTCAAGACATAATTTGTAGGCTTGAACTTAAAAGTTAATTCGTGTCTAGTGGTTGCAAGCTACTACTGAATATAAGGTACCAGGTTTGATTTCCAAGTCAAGCAAAGAGTGATTGGTTTTTTCCATCTAGAATTTCTCAGTACCAGTCCAGAGTCTAGATTTACACTCGGTTGATAGTAAAGACTTGCGACTTATTATACAGGACCTTACCATAACTGGCGAAATGCGGCGTAGCTTGATGTAATGTAATGTTATTAACAATATTTGCTACAATACGTATAAGAGAAAAAGGTCGTAACAATGTGACTTTGTTCTCTATGTATTAGTCCTGACATTAAACGTCATAAAGTACTTTCTCTGATTACTTTCATTGGACGTACAATAACTTGATTGGCACCGACTTTCTTTGTTACGTTTTGTAAGAAAACAGCCAACGAAAAAGTTTTATTTTTCTTATTTTCTGATAAATCAAAAGTAGTCAAGTTAAGTGGTCATAAGGATTGGGACACACAATTCAAATCACGATTTTGCAAAACATTTAAAAATATATATATATTTAAATATAATATTTTTATTTTTCACAAGCATGTCACTTTCTATTCCCAGTTCCTTTGTTCTGGAGGTCATATAGGCAGTAATTGTATGTAAAACACTAGTATTTAGCTGCATCCGGTTACATTGGAAGTCCACCTTTACATAATTTCTATTGTATTTAGATAGGTACCTATTCTTCTTTCAGGAAAATAGGCGCCAAACTTTTGCTAGTCGCAAATGGTTACTAAAAGCTTATTTCCAGAGCATGGTCACCAAAATAATAAATACAGAACTTTAAGTACTTAGTTGAATTTTATGTTATGTGGGTCTATTAAATACTCTCAACATTTTTTTTTCTCAGTCTCAAAGTACTTACACCAAAACAACTTATATTACTTACAATTATTATAAAGTTTATGTATAAAGTTTTTTCGAAAGAAAAAGGATGCAAACAAAAGGTAACATATTTAAATGAAAACTAAAATAACTCCTGTCGTGCGAACTATCGCTTATGAATTCAATAATTTCAAAATATCTCAATGCTGTAGAGCTCTCAGGTCCTGGCGTCAAAGTATAAAATCGATAGGCATAGAAAATTTATAGCAATGCGTGATAGGGCCACGTTGGTCACGGTAAATTATAAAGAAACACGCTGTTGTGTAAATGGCTTAATCACGGCGGTGTAAACTATCTACTGGAATATTCATTAGTAATTATTAGTTTAACCCCGTTTCCAGAACCTCGGAACTGGTGAAAATAAAAGCGGCTTATGAAATATACTGGATGGGTTGTACTGGATAAGAATCTATATTTATTCATATTTGATAGCAACGCACCTAGTGAAAATTACTAAAAATGTAATAAATGGAATTTCGGACATGTTTTTTCTGGATTTCGATAGGCATCGCTTTGAGAAGTCCAAGTGCCAAAATGATAGCAATGTCAAACGATTGGTGGCCATGAGCAGAAACCATAATGAAAGCAATTTTGGCTTAAAACACTTCTAAAGAATGAAACACTTTGTGTTAAATAAGTTTAAAAAATACTTTCCAATGTTAGGTTGATTCTAAGAGTCAGTTTCAGCCAATAGCTATTTTTTCTACAAAAAAATGAGCGAGTTATAAAGTATCGACTAGTTTTATGTTTACGTTACCTCCTAGCTTTTAGCGAGCAACGTCACTAAAAAGAGCAACCAAAAGATAAAGTAATACCAACATTACCTCAGAATTGGACTACAGCATATTTTCTATAGCCAAAGATTCGGCCTTCGGTTTCCATACCCTTTGAGCGATATTGGGCTCGAATCTGGATGTTTTCTACGTGGCTACCTACGTCCACTCAATCGTTACTGATATCTCAGACCTTATAAAAGTGTAGGATAAATGGAGAAATGTTACAAGGATGCGGGATTTCTTAGGGAAAGTTATCTTGTATGAAACGTTTTTAGGTCATGTCTAGGTTAGGAATGGTCCACTTTATCACTTTGTATGATTAGAGGTGGCGAGGAGATTATTTTGGAGGATGAGCAGGGGTGTGGATGGGCATGCTGAAAACCACTTTTCATAAGTGGAAGACCTACGTGATGGTCAATAATAATATTAATCTAATGAATAAAAGTAAGTAAACTGTTTTGACTTCATGATTAATTCATTTCATTAAGACTATCTCACACGTTTAAGTACGCAGAAAAACTTTTTTCCTTTTAAAAATAAATGCTAGTTTCCATTAAATATAAATAACTTTTTAAAACAAACAAGACCACAGAAAACCGAAGCGGATTTAACTAAAAATAGCATAACGTAGTTTACTAAAGAAAAGTTCGTTATTGCATATGTTGTTCAAAGTTATAGAAAGTAAATTTTATTACGCTTGTTTGAAATAAAATAAATTGCGAGCTGTTCAGTACAAACTGGCTTCGAAAATGCGGCAAAAGGTGTGGTACTTGTGTTGACTACTTGCTTCCTAAGATTGTGTGGACTTGTTTTGTGTCCTTTGATTTGAGTGTGTTTCAATTTATAATGTTAGCAACAGCTATATTCTGCTTATGCCCGGGTTCAGAGGAGTTTATCCAGTCGATAGTGCTATTAGTTTTACGTCAACATTATGTTGACGTTAAGCGTTAGGTAACGTTGCTGCAAACTAGATATTCAGATTTATAAATTGAGGACCGTTAGTAACCGGACTTTTTCTTTACGTCACATTAAGGGATGGGGTCTGGTTAGGTAAAATTATATTGTTTACTGAAGCAAATTTAAAGATAGAGGTGAAAGATAGAGTACAGAATAAGGAAAAAATAAAACGCCAGAATTAGTTTAAGAAAAGTCCAGTACATTTTTTGTAGTCTATCAAATGATGATGAATATGATCGCTGCGATAAAACCACTCTTTAAGGAAAATTCTTTGCCGATTAATTTGGCGAAGAATTAAAAGATACAATCAGTCTACTGCAAGCGGTGTGTATGTACAATCATAAAGATGTTCAAGGCAGTTAATGATGAACGATGATGGTAAAGTCATAGATTCCAGAAATATTTATATACCTATTTGTATTTTTCTGGAATCTGTGACTTGACCATCTTGACTGGAGAATCATTCTGCTCAAAACAAAACATTCGTGACTCGAAATCTAAAACCTTCCAAAAACATTTTAACTACTAACAAAATAGTAACATGACCTCTATCATCGCTGTCCATTTGAGACAATTGAGGGGTAGTCTATAAAATTGTTAAGTCGCAGATCGAACTGTATCCGACATGGGACAGTTTTGGTTTCGTGATTTCATTGCTATTAGGGTGGGCTGGCCGTTCCACGTTTATTGTTCAAGATACGAGTGGATTTGTGGAAGCAATTTCCTTTATACATTTTGTTTTGTCCTTTTTCCTGCAGTTTGATGGTCCACTTCGTGAGTTGTGGCCTTAGTTCGATTTAGCAAAACTCCCTGAATCGATACGATACGCATCTTGGCCGCAACCTGCCCGTGGGTTCAGTGGGACGGGAAAGAATGTAATTATACAATCCGATCACGTATAGAGCTGAACGAAAACTAATTTAGCACCGAAGTTCTTTTGGCAAAAATTAAACAGTGGACGCCTATTTACTTTTGTGATTTAGAAAAGTAAACGATTTTGTTGTGATTAGAAATTCAATTAATGTAGTTAGTTTTGGTACACATACGGTGAAATTAACTTTTACATAGGAGAATGAATTTACTTTGTAGTTGAAACTGAAATGTTAGCAACAGAAATGGACATCGTTACTTATCTTGANCACGGTGAAATTAACTTTTACATAGGAGAAAGTTAAGCTTTCAAATATTTGGAAACGTGAAAAATCTACTAAAAACGAGATTTTTATATTCGTTATTTAATTTTCAGAACACGTCGGTCGTATGTTCAAAACTTTTTTTTAACAAAAAGTTACAGATTAAAACAGTGAACATGAGCGAACTCAAACTGTTTATAACATTCTCTTTCAGATGTCATTTCGGTAAGACTGGACTAGATTATAAGGTCAGTCTTGTTAAACAAGACTTAAATTAAACGTCAAGGAGTTAGCTTCTGAATTTACTTTGTAGTTGAAACTGAAATGTTAGCAACAGAAATGGACATCGTTACTTATCTTGACTGACGGACTGACTTTTAGGAAAAATAAGTACCTATGTCTACCTAATAATACTAGCAACAGTTTCACTGCAAAGGCATACATGCATCACCAGGCCCGCTGAAAGAGGATTGGTTGTTTTAGACCTGTACACAAGTATTAAGTGACAGCCTTATTTATAAAAAAATAACTAACCATACAGATAGCAGACTCTAAATTTAAACTCTCTAAAATAAATTTGAATTTTGAAGCGACAACGATGCTTAAGCTACAGGGAACAAGGTTAGATTTGTTTATAAATAAAGCTGTCAAAGTCTAGAGTTCCAATTCTAATAATTTTCAAGCAACGTTTGCATTTGCATCTCCGTCGCAATCTGGCCAAATGAAATGAATGTAATGTATGGAAAATGTTTTTTTTTTTCTTATTGATTGCGACTAAGATGCAAATATGAACATATATTTTAGGTTTTTTTTTGTTGAAAAATTGCTTGTGATCACTGCGATAAAATTGTGCTAGGTCAAACATTACACATTCATCCCAATTTTCCAACCAATTAACTGAAGCAGCAGCGCAAAGAAAACTCCAACAAAGCTTAGTACACACGGCATAAAATATAAAACTGTTTACCCAAACCCAAGTTAAAGATTCATGTTACTCCTCTTCAAAGTCATGCTTTCTCCGTCACAGGTAAGAAAGTGCGCCTCCCTTCAACGCAAATAAACATGACATAGTCATTCAAATGCGGGTCTTATACAACCTTTGGTCCTTGCCTTTATTCGTCGGGTTTTTGTCGATTCTTCCCGTTTTTACCCCTGTCCATTTCGTCCAAGCAATGCCGCATTGACATTGAATTTCGTACGGTAAACCGTTTGTTTTTTTATTTTAAATGTTCGGGTTCCTTTACAGCTAAATTTAACAGACTTAAGTTGAAAATATTTTTTTCAACTTAAGTTCTTTGTAAGAATACATAGTTCAAAAGTTGAAGATAAATCATTTTACTGATGTGTTTAACAGCCTTAATTATATAACTGTTAATATATTTTTTTTATAAAAAAAACCCAATCGTAATCAAAAATACTGATTGCACAGCAAAATAGTTACCTCAAAATATTTTTATTTTAGCAAAAATTTTATATGCGATACCTAATATATCAATCGTTTGATCATATAATGCAATGCCTGGCCACATCATGAAATGACAACGTCAAACCTAACTTAGGTGACGGAGTCCCGCTAAGCGAGGCTCCTTTTTCTGTCTGCCACGGTTACAAGGAACCTAATATGAATGATATGAAGGGAGCTAAGTTTGCTTGCTTTGCTCGCTTACTCTAAAAATATAATATAGTATTTATGCATATTTTCGGATTCTTATTAGTGCAAGTATTAATACAGATTAGGTTTGTTTGCATTACAATAATTATTTTGATGTAAAAATATTTAATTAATGTAAATAAATTGAAGGGTGATAAGTCTTTTGATGAGCATTTAAAAATAGGTCATTATAAAACAATATAACCATGATTATGATTAGTTTTACATCAGGCGAGACCAAGGGCAAATATTACTTCAGATTTTAAAACCAATAAAGTTTTTGTTAAATATAACTGGTTTAAAATTGAATAACCTGCCTCTAGATTTATTAAGACTCGTTAAGAGCCCTTTCATCATAGAAACACTACTTAAATATTAACAGATCCATCCTCAAAATATTTAGTGCCCAGTGTTCACAAAGTAAGTAATAATGTAGTACCTATATTGATCAACAATGTTCTTAGATAATTTATGGTACTTCTACATTAAATTATAAAGGTATTCCGGCTACAATTATTTATGTAGCGCTTAGTTTCAGTATAGTTACATTAATTATTCAAGTTAGCAACCGAAACAGATATTGTGTTGTGACGCACTTTCAGACGAGACTGGTAAACGTATTGATGGAGAAAATCCATTAAAACGAATTAATATTGTTATCTTATTTTAGAAAACACGATGAATTAAACNAACATTAATTATTCAAGTTAGCAACCGAAACAGATATTGTGTTGTGACGCACTTTCAGACGAGACTGGTAAACGTATTGTTGGAGAAAATCCATTAAAACGAATTAATATTGTTATCTTATTTTAGAAAACACGATGAATTAAACGTTGAGATTCGGCCTAATTGTTTGCCTGGTCAGGAACACATCGGATTTATAGGCAAGCTTTATAAAACATATCTATACTTACGAACTACTACGTCTTCGACTTCGTCCGCGTGGAATAGTTACTTGGGGCAAACATTTTTATTTTAAGATTATGAAGCTTAGTAAAGTTTCAGTCAATGCTACTGAACAAAGAAAGAATAGATAGATATAGTTTCACAAATGTGCGACGTGATTCTTTAAATTGGCATAACTTTTTATTTATGAACCGATTGACATAAAACAAACACTTAATGGTAAGTGAAGCTTACTTTAATGTATAAGTGAAAACCACATCTAAATCGGATAAGCCGTTTCAGAGATTAGCGTGCACAAACGTACAGACAAACAGACAAAAATTCTAAAAATCATTATTTTGGGTGCTATTTGTGTTGATAAAGGTCTCAACTATGTTTTTTCTCATATATCTTCTACGTACAGATAGCGATCCGTTACATTTTTATTTATGTATAGATGTATTAGCATCAAATCCTAACTAATTAATCTTATAAATGCGAAAGTGACTTTGTTTGCTAGTCATAACAAACAAACAAAGTCACTTTTAGCAGTGATTTAATTAACTTTGGCACAGATATAGATGGGATCCTGGAAAAATATACCGACTACTTTTTTGCGAAAATCTATAATAATAACGCGAGTGAAAAAAGAGAGCTAGTCTTATATAAAACCAGATTAATGTCTCAGAAAACACAATCATAAGATCTCAATCTTTTGCACACGACTGTACGTTGAATAACGTAATCTTAAAGAATACATTTGTATCGGGACCAGCGACAACGTATCGTCCAAGAATAAATCTTAGTCTCGAAACGGTGCCATTTCCAATCAGCGTGCGTGGAACGGATGAGCAAAATTAATGTTTAAGTTCAATCACTTATATTCTAAGTAGATCTTACACTTTTGCACACGCCTGTACATTAGCTTACGCAATCTTAAAGAATACATTCGTACCGGGACCAGCTACAACGTATCGTCCAAGAATAAAGCGTAGTCTCGAAACGGTGCCATTTGAAGGAATCAATCAAAGCCAAACGTTCGCACAATCAGCGTGCGTGGAACGGATGAGCAAAATTAATGTTTAAGTTCAATCACTTATATTCTAAGTAGATCTTACACTTTTGCACACGCCTGTACATTAGCTTACGCAATCTTAAAGAATACATGCGTACCGGGACTAGCTACAACGTATCGTCCAAGAATAAAGCGTAGTCTTGAAACGGTGCCATTTGAAGGAATCAATCAAAGCCAAACGTTCGCACAATCAGCGTGCGTGGAACGGATGAGCAAAATTAATGTTTAAGTTCAATCACTTATATTCTAAGTAGATCTTACACTTTTGCACACGCCTGTACATTAGCTTACGCAATCTTAAAGAATACATTCGTACCGGGACCAGCTACAACGTATCGTCCAAGAATAAAGCGTAGTCTTGAAACGGTGCCATTTGAAGGAATCAATCAAAGCCAAACGTTCGCACAATCAGCGTGCGTGGAACGGACGAGCTAATCAAACTAATGGCAACCGGAGGGCTGGCCGATTGCTCCCGACTCGATGCCGCAACAAATCACAACAATAACACTGACGCCTGATTGATTACCCTCAGCGACGGACTCAATTCGATCCCTGTTACACCTGATTGATTCTTCATTAACATGTTCTGGCCTTAAGTTCGTCTGTCTTTTTGTAAATGAGCTATTAGAAGTTATTGCTTCAATTGGGGGGGGGGGGGGGGGG